>JAVQJG010222946.1:0-10159 GCA_036024015.1 Craterocephalus amniculus
GCAATCAATGAGTCATTAATTGTAATGAAATTACCACTTTTACCACATACTATACCACGTAGAAAACCATTTTTCTTAGAAAGATTAAAATAATATCAGGTATAGTTCCTTTAAGTAAAGATGGATCGGTATGCATGGATGGTGGAGGAGACAATCTTTAAACAAATAATGAAAGAGAAAATATAACCATTCTGAAATTCTGAATCCATTATTCCCCAGTGACGATCCTCTACCAGAAATCTCTTTTTCGTGTCCTCCGTGCATACGGACTTTGTCTCCGAACTGTCACCTGCTGCTTTCGTCATCTAACGGGGCAACGGCAGTACTGCAAACCGAAGCAGCTGCTCTAAAACATAAACTGATTTTTCTATCTGTCCTCCTCAAAGTGGAGTCTGGCAAGAAAAGATTTTGCTAGAATTACTACTGATGTGCTACGCATCATTCAAAGAAAACACCTTCAAATCCTAATTGTATTTTGTCAAAATTTCAGAGACATCATTTTGTTTTTGTGAAAAACTGTAACAGAAACGCAGCTAGGGAAATCTATGGTGTGCATTTCTAAAGCCTTCACAGCCCAGCAGCGTCCTGCAATTGAAAAACTGCACTATCCAACTTTTTCATGCATGAAGTTGTTGCCAAATTTCACTTTGCCTGCGCATCACCTGCTTTGAACATGTAGGACATGCAAGACGACATTATGAGAAGAGTAGAGGAGACAAAAGAGAGCCAGAGATAGGACCAGGAGAAGTGACTGGAGTCAAGATAAGAGCTCAGAGTACAGGTAGGATGCGAGATGGATGCTGAATTAGCTGTCAATAGAACATCACTGGAAAAAAAGCTAAAGTTTTGTCATTGGTTTGAGCTAAAGTTTGTCCTTTAATTAGCATCACAGTCTTCAAACTTGTAATCAGTAAGTCTGCTTTCTTTTAGGGGACAAGTAGTCACTATGCAGTTTGGTGACATGGTGATACCACGCTGAACATGGACCACAGAAAACTAAAGACAAAGTTGTCTCCAGAGAGTAGAGAGAAATCGTAGACAGGATAATGGTAAAGAGGTTAAGGACATGCCCAAGCAGCTTTAATGTGCAGTGATACAAGTTTAAAGGGTACTGTTTAACTTTTGGCCACTAGGCCAACTTTTTACCCAAATGTCAGCCTAATTTGAGTATTAATGGATGATTTCTGGGGTAAATGCGGTGTTTGACACATGTCGGTGCTCTGAGGGGACCTTCCTCTTCAGAAACCAGGCATGCAGCTTGGCATGAGTGGATCCGTGTCTCATGGATCATGTGAAATGCAGCACTTTGCTCTTCAGCTAAGAAGTTACACAGTATCCCTTTAGGGGCCCCAGGACTGTCGCCAGCCTCCCTTGATGTGGCCTCATGAGGAAAACAAATGACAAACTGAAGAGACACAACTGTCCAATCAGCTCTATGCTCACACACGTAAAAGTGAAGCTCACCAATTCCAGTCTTCCAGAGCTGGAACCTGCAGGTTTATGTGTCCCTGCAGCAACACACCTGAGTCAGGTGAATGGGTCATTAACAGACTTATGCATCAAGCTGCCCTGCGACAGACTGGTGAACTGTCCAGGGTGTACCCCGCCTTCTCCATTGACAGCTGGGATAGGCTCCAGCACACCCGCGACCCACTTGGATTAAGCGGTTCAGAAAATGGATGGATGGATGGATGCATCAAGCTTTTGGAGATCGATTTTTCTTGCAAGACACCAACCTGCATGATCACTGCCATAGAACAAACAGTGCACTATGCAGTTAGATTGAAAACCTCCCGGGCAGCATATAAATGCATGGAAAACTCCCAGAAAGGAGCGAAAGGGTAAGCTATCCATCACAATTTATCCCCCAGACTTAACACACACCATTCCTGAAACACTGCTGACAATGCTGGTGGTAGCGCTGGGAGGGAGATCTGGCGGAGTTTTGAAGGTTATAGGTACTACTCGGAAAACTAGAATATGCTGGAAAAGTTGTTTTATTCAGTCAATACAACACAAAAGGTGAAACCAATTCATTTTATGTACTCAGTACAGATGCAAGAGTTTACTTTCAGAGGCATGACAGTTTTGTATTTAAAATCCATTTTTGATTGATTTCAAGCAATATTCTAATTTTCTGATGTTTTCATTTGAGGTTTTCTAACGCTGCAAATCATAATCAGCAAAATCTAAACAAATAAAAGCAGAAATAAATTCATTTGCATTCCGTTTGCCTATAAATGTGCATTTCATTTTCGAAGTTAATTTACAGACAGACAGCACTTCTTTAGGTTATTCTAATTTTCCAAGTAGTAGCTATGTAGTGGAATTGTTTTATTATGCTCTTTTATTATACCCCTGTTCCTGCTCTGGGATTTTGCAAGGCAAGCAGTTTGTGCAGTTAACATTTCCTGTTTCACTGTTGTGCTCTGCTGGACCAGGAACTCGGATTAAACTTATCAATGTGAACAGTACGTCATAAATACCTAGCTGTGTGTGCAGAAGTGAGCAGAGGTGCTACAGTATATTAGGCATCAACAAGATCATGATGTTAGACTTAAATCCTCATTTAGATTGATTCTGTGTTTAAATGATATCTAATCACCGTTTTTTACATGTTTAGAGGCAGTTCTTAGCTATTATTATGCTGCAAACAAGATACGAGATGTTTAGAGAAGCAGTTCTTAGCTATTATTGTGCTGCAAACAAGTGGAACAATAGATCATGATGTGCATCTTACTTTGGACTTAATCGCCATTTTTAAATGATTTTGTGTTTGATTTTGTGTTCATCTTGTTGTAATTCTTATGTTGTATGTAAAGCGCTTTGAATTCTCTTGGACCTGAAAAGCGCTATATAAATAAACTTGCCTTGCCTTGCCTTACAGTTGAACACACTGGCAAACATTCAATTCCCCGGGGTCCTAAAGAGACTATCATTTGCGCCTGTGCCCATAGTGTAGGTGATTAACTTTAGTTTTTTATTTGTATTTACAACGATATTCAAATAAAAATTATATATATTTGTCCATAAACCATTCAGTGCTGCTAGTGAAAGGAGTAGAGATGTTTCTGGGTCCTTCATCAGATCTGCTTGTAGACCAGAAATATCAAACTCCATTCCTTAAGAGCTGCTATCCTGCAGGTTTTTGTTGTTTTCTGTTACAAAACACCTTTATCAAATCAAATGGATGCAGCATCTTTACAATGATCCATTAGTTTCAGTCAGGTGTGCTGGAGCAGGGAAAGATCTAAAACCTGCAGGATGACTGCCTTGAGGACTGAAGTCTGACTCTTGTGTATCTAAACAGTAAATGCAAATTAATTTACTTTATAAATAAAAAATATATTAGTACAGTATTTTCATACATACTTATTTATGTAAATATGATGTTGTACACAAATGGAGGTTTTGGAGGCTGAGTGACTTTCAGACAACAGTTTCATCCTATATGGCTGCTGTTGATCATTATTTGTTTTATAGTTTTCAATATTGTTAATCCACTGATTTAAAATAAGAGTTCTATGATGGTTTTTAGTGCAATAGTTTGGCCCATTTTTATTGTTATTGAACCAGCGTCCCGGTACAACAAAACTTCTTTCCAGAACAACCCATCCAAGAACAGACGGACATTTACAACAACATGAACAGAATCAGGTAGACTGTGGCTGCAGCCTTGACCTGCACTGCCTGTTGCAATAATAACTTAAGGACCAAATTACACAAAAATTACTTAATGAGTCACAATCATGGGCTGACAGTTTTGTCCCCCCCAGTTCAAAAATCCTATCTGTACCCCTGATTACAAGAATAATCAAAATAAGAGTCCAAAACATAAGCATTGTGTACATGAAAATGAAATAATATAGCAATTTTTTGGCCTTTTTAACAGAGATAATTTTGTCTACACACTGTGTCTCTGTTTTTGCAGCTTGACAGTCTGTACAGTCTCCATACATTATCACCGTTGAATAAGCTTGTGTGTTACTCCTCTTCCTACTTTTTTTTGTTCAGGTTTAGAGGCAAGGACAGTCACCTTTCCATTTACTTATAAATCCCTTAATCAGTGCTGTAATGTGATGACATTTTCTCAGGTCTGTGCATGTTTTTCGCACAGTTTCAATGCATGGAAATATTGTTCTTTCGTCTTTGTTTTACTTTTAATTTCACCAATTTTCTCTCGGATTAAATCTGCCTTGATTTAAAAGCTCCAGGGGAACTGGTGCGGCTGTAGTTCAGAGGATACAGCAGCCGCCTACTAAACAGGAGGTTGGCGGTAAGATTCCCTTCCGCTACATGTGGAAGTGTCCTTGGGCAAGACACTGAAACCTACCTTGCCTACCGATGTGCCTGTCAGGTGTGTGAATGTGTATGAATGATTAGAACTGGCACCAAGTATGTTCCAATATAGGTGCTGTGTGAACGGGTGTATGAGACATAAATTTTGAGTGGTCACATGACTAGAAAAGTACAGACCATTTACCATTCAAACTTTTCACCCAACCTTTATGACATTGTAACAAGAATCATTATTTATATGTCAGAAGACTTTTGATGCAGGTGCTCAATATCTTGGTGTACCTTAATTGTTGTAAATTCCCTCAGTTACGTTTTTTACTGTTTGTGTTAAGTGTTCTAGTCAGGCACCTTGATGGACAACTATACTATTGTAGTCGGGCATCCTGGGGTCCTAATTCCTACAGTCTGCTTAAAGGAGTAGGAAAGTTCGGTGTGTTAATTGGTCAGCTTAATCAGTTATAGAGAATGTGTTCATGAAGAAAGTGTTTGGGGGGCTCACCCTGGAGACAGGGTGGGGACACTGCGTGTGTAACACAAAAACACCAGGCGCTGGTAGCAATGCTGTGACATTATGCTAGCAAAGCTAATGCTAAGTTGCTGCTATGTGAATGCTAGCAAAGTGAATGCTAAGTTGCTGCTATATGAATGCTAGCAAAGCTAATGCTAAATTGCTGCTATGTAAATGCTAGCAAAGCTAATGCTAAGTTGCTGCTACGTAAATGCTAGCAAAGCTAATGCTAAGTTGGTGCTATGTGAAGTTGTGTATTTCTCCAGGTGACATTGAGAGAACCTGTTGCTCCTGATGTTGTGCTCTTGATGACATAAGATTCTAAACCTAGATTAATGCCATTCTATATATATATATATATATACATATATATATATATTTAGCTCCGGTTATGTTTCCATGATTTGCGGGTGATCAACTAATATTGCTCATGCAAATAATAACAGGTGCAAACACAAGTATTTAAATGAGGATTTAGTAGTGCTTTTGCTTTGTCATGGAAGGATCTGGACTCTGAACTACAAATGCAAAATGAAATTTGATCCAACTGAGGTTGAAATATCCGTAAAGGAGACAAAAATATTGCTGAGCTGGATAAAAAAAAAAAACCTAAATTTCCCCAGAATTGCTGCACTGTAGGAGAATATCTGCGAAAAAGTAAAATCAGCAAATCAGAGCGGCGGGGCATCAGAAGAGAATCTTCTGAGCAATATGCAGGACCAGGTGCAGCTGACTTTCTGCAAGCAGCAGGTAACTGGTGTTTAGGGTCTGTAGCAGTTACCTGCAGGGTGCGGCATCATGTGTGGCACATCGCTGAGGCCAGATACTTGGGCCGTTGCTGTGCACACACGGCAGCTGCTCAGTGTGTCTGGGCTGATGATGGACATTAATACCCTGCAGGAGGAGTGGAGGAAGGCGGTCAGGGTGTAGTGAGGGATGTCCATGCCAGCGGCTGCAGAGCAGCAGCAGGTCCTGCAGGGACGGAGTGGGTTGCACTGCGTGGAATCTTTATAAAAATGCTCTCATGCTCCCTCCATCATGTTTTTCTATGTTTTGGAGCAACAAACCACAGTGTGGGTGACTTTCTATGGGCGACACAAAAGTGCCCGTCCGGTCCTGAAATCAGCTTTTTAGGATGCAGACGGTGCGCTCCACCATGTTTCTCGTGCACATGAGCTGCATTATAACGGCGTTCCCCTGCAGTTGTGGGGTTGTGCACAGGTGTGATGAGGAAGGGCTGCATGGGAAACGCGCCGTTATCACATATGTCCACATGAGCAATGTACAAGGGAACTCAGCCAAAAGCAGCATCTCCATATTCTCCATCTCTCAGCTGTGAGAAAATAACTCTGTTCTTCAGAATGAAAGAATCGTGTACAGTTTTTGTGTGTGTGTGTATGGTAAGTGCATAGGGCAGTTAGTGCTGGGTCACCTGAACCTTGTGAAGTGTGAAAATGCTCTTTAAAGAGATGAGTCTTCAGCTTGCTCTTAAAGGTGGAAACAGACTCTGAGGATCAGAGTTTGGTAGCTCGTTCCACCATCGGGGGACAACAGAGGAAAAGAGTCTAGATGTTGATCTTATGCTGCGTTGTGTTGGAACCACCAGGCGTCTTGGAGCGGCAGAGTGTAGCTGACGAGAGGGAGTGTAGCTCTGGATGAAGGAGTGAAGCTCTGGATGAAGGAGGGAAGCTCTGGATGAAGGATTGAAGGTAGGCGTGTGCGTTAGGGTTTGGTAAGCCAGAAGCAGAGCTGCTGCAGTTGGAAGCCAGAGCAAAGAAATCAGCAGGGAGGAACATGAGCCTCTTGGGCTGCTTGGAGAGCAGACGTGCTGCTGCATCTGGATCCTCTGCAGAGGTTTGCCTGAGGATGCAGGAAGAGCGGCCAGCACAGAGTTACAGTACTGATCCGGGACAGGAGCAGGGTCTGATGTTGTAAAGAGCAAATCCACATGACCGGCTACAAAGTTAACCTGGTCCTTGAAGGACAGCTGGTTGTCCAGCGTGACACCAAGGTTCCTTGCAGAGGTTGTGAGCACAAACGTGATTAAGGCATGCCACGCTTACTTGAGGAGGCAAGGAGTTACTGGCAGGACAGGCAATAGTGCTATTGTAGTCATGTGACCACTCAAAGTGCTTTCATTCACACAGCACCTATATTGAATCATAGTTGGTGCAGGGTTCACCCACACATTCACACACTCGATAGGCACATCGGGAGGAAAGATAGGGTTCAGTGTCCTTCCCAAGGACACTTCAACATGTAGCAGAGGGGAATCGTACCACTTATATTCTGTTTTGTAGATGGTAGCTCTATTGATCACGTCAACACGTGTTTATTGTTCATTTTAAGAGGGGCAAGAAGATGAGATGATGGATTTCACAGCTCTGGGGAAGGAGCTGTGTTAAATCATGATAGTGTTAAATGTCAGGAGAAGGTTGTACATTCAATAAATGTAATACTTTGCTTTTCTTGTGGGTGGTTGTTATGGTCCTTTCAATCAAAAGTTACTTTATCTCACAATTTCATGTGGTGCAAAATGTAAACATTTCATTTTGTTTTAAGGTAAATTTTTGGAGCTTTTTAATTGGCACAGTGTAATTCTTAAGACTTTTACAGGACTGCTATGTACTACATCGTGGACTGATTTTTCAGTGTGAAGAGCGACTGTACTGAAAAGCAAGCAGATAAGGAGATATATTCTTAGAATTCAACAGAATCAACTTTTGTTGTTGTTTTATTTATTTTGTTTTGGTTTGCCCCCCTAAATGTGGCGTGAGTAATCCATAGCCTCCATGAAGCATGCAGATCCTTAGAGTCCTGTTTTGCATGTCATACCCACTTCACAGTCTTAAAATATTTTCTGTGCAGGTTGTTCCCTACCAGCATCATTTAAAAAATTCTATGTCATGTTTGACAGCTAAAACCAGACATGTCTGTCTAGTATAAATATATTAAGTTCAGGTTTCTCATCAAACCTAATTTTGAGTATATGCTTTGTGTTCATGCTTCTGTGTGAAAATTTCCCAATGCTCTATGAATGCATGTCTACTGTTACATCTTCATTCTGTAAAGGATAGTGACACAATGGATACTTGGTATTTTCACTGTTAAGATTGTTACTAACCATATACTTCTTTTATTGTCCAGCATATCACTGGGACACATCAGACTGGATGCCAAGCACAAAGCTTTTAGACACTGAGGACGTGCAAAGTTACAAGACGGGGTCTGGGAGTGATGCAGTAGGCTCAACACCTTGCCTTGGAGGAGGCAGCCATGAACTAGAATCAGACTACTACCTGGGAGGCTGTGACATTGACAGTGACTATCCCCCTCGACATGAGGAGTTTCTGAGCCAAGACCAGCCGCCACCTTCACTGCCCACAGGAGAGGAATATCCTGAGCCCTATAAGCCACTACTTGCCAACCTGCAGATATCAAAGGAGGGCATCCTTAGCTCTAGCAGTATGAGTCATCAGCATGCAAGGCTACACTTTCACCCCAGCCAATACTTGCCTCCCCACCAGCTACCTACCACTCCAGTAAGTGGTGTAATGCCAGTAAATGGTGACATCGCTGACTCTTTGTGGCTAAACATGCGCCTGTCAGTTGGTTCATCACCAGCCTCTGACATGTCAGCTCTTTGCGGGATGGACTCAGAACATGGCAGTGATTTTGAGAACATTGATGAGCTTCATCGTGGGGCAACTATTGTCACTGATTCACAGCAACAGACTGAAGTGTAATTATGCAACCATATACATTTGTGCAGTGGGACCAAAGGAGCAATCAGCACTGCGGACAGAAAATGAGAGGGAGAAAAGATTTGATCAATGGTTCATAATGTTTCAGCTATAAATAAAAATCATTTAAAGACATTTTATGGATACTATTCTCCCATACAACCGTGTTCAGATATCAAAATGTGTGTTTTGAGCAATTAAATCATGAGCAACAAATGTATTTTGTTCTCAACACCCCTCCCCACTGTGCTAGGGTGTCATGGTTTTTGTTCCTGGTTTATTGGGCATTTACTAAAGTTAAATTTAGTTGATATACAATGTAAACATGAAAGACTATTCCAGAGCAGACTTGAAAATTGATGCAGTACACAGACCTAGCAAAGAAATGTACCAGACCATGATTTAAACTGGAGTGTCCTATGTAGAGTTCAGTCTACTTTTACATATAGTAAGACTGAAGGGAATGATTCACAAGAGATATGTACTTTATTTTAATTATGCATTACTGTCGGTATGGAGATCATGTTAGGCAATATGCAATGTGCAGCGCATTTTCTTCCGCAAGATTATTCTTCACACATTTCAGTTAATACATAATGATGAATGAGCTCATATGCTTATTTAACCATTTGTAATTCTGAACCTAATTCATGCTTTGAAAATTAACAAATTCATGTACATTTATCCATTTTTAGTTACTGCTTATGAAAAAAATAAAAACATTTCCGTTTCTCTTTGTGCATAAATAAAGTGATTTTCATTTTATTCATGTGGTACAGTGTGATTTAGATAACTGGGTTACAGGTACGGGAACCTTTTTATACCATGAAGATCCTCAGAATTAAACTTGTTGAAAGGTAAAAAAGCAGTTTTTTTGTCAGGTCTAAGGGGTGTAAACTTGATCAAACAGTATACAAACTCACAATGCTTTTTTTCCTTGTTCCTGTTTTTGTTTACATGGCCCATGTATATCTAGTATTTCAGTTAATTTTGCCCTAAAAGTCATGTTTAAGGTTTAGCCAAAGGCATCAATACATCATTCACATTTAGCTGAGGTTTTACAGAGATTTGCATTATCACAACAACCTCAATGTCATGACCACATTACTGATATAGCTTAATGAGAAGATAACATGGACTAAAGATAAGTCGTCGCTAAGATGTGTGTGTGTTCATCTTAAGTTGGGCTGATATAAAACATTTGTTACTTCTGGTTTGACTAAAAAATAGTTTGTTTTGTGTACATTGAAGTAAATGTACTTATTACTTGAAAAAGTGACAAATCCAGTACAGTGAAGCTGTGAATTTATTTATTTTTAAAGTTGTAACTTTTATATTTATTTTTTTTTACAGAAAAAAAAACTTCTACAAGTTATGAAGTAATTTAGCTCACAGGAGAATTAACAACTTAAAGTGAAACATATAATTTTGAGGAATTTTGGCCTAGGGCTTAAAATTAAGATCATTATGCCCACATAGGTACTTGTACACACACACACACACATCTTAAATTACATTTAAATTCCCCATCACACTTATATCAAAGGTGAGAAAACATAGATAGATAGATAGATAGATAGATAGATAGATAGATAGATAGATAGATAGA
>JAVQJG010222986.1:0-18149 GCA_036024015.1 Craterocephalus amniculus
CCCCCCCCCCCCCCCCCCCCCCCCCCCCCCCCCCCCGCCCCCCCCCCGGCCCCCCCCGCCCCGCCGCCCCCCGCGCGCGCCCCCGGCCCAAAGATTTTTAAACTTGTTGGAGAAGTTAATTAATAGATGGAAAAACTTCAGAAAAAACTTCAGAGTACAGATACTTTATTTAAATTGTAAGATAAGATACTGACTTTTTCAGGAGATGACCTATCTATGCACTTCCTATTTATTAATGATTTAACATTTATGTCGCTTAATTACCTGTGGACAGACCCGTAACATCACTTTTCTAAATCTTCTCCACTTCAAACAAGAAATAGGAGCACAGACAAAACAAAACCCCACAAATTACCTCCTGTAGGTTAAACAAAATAGTCTAGAGGAGAGTCAGAAGAACAGTTTGTTTTTATTTAAGGCCCCATCGCTTATAATAAGAAACTCAGAAAAATGGCTTCCAAGACCTCTGAAACCAAACTTAAAATGGTCAGATGATAAATAATGCATTTAACAACTTAAAAAGGCTTTGTTCAGCCCTTCTCTTAATGGCTGTGCTCCTCCTGAAATTATACCATGCTGTATCATGAGAATGGTTTAATAGACATGATAAAGAACAGGAAACGTTACACAGTACCGTCATTTATTTGTATTTATGGTTTTGGATGGACTTTGTAGGTCTTCAGGTGCATGTGGTAGTTGTGGAGACAATTCGTCCTCCACAGGGAGAATTGGAATCTGGTCTAGGCACGTTTCAAGCAATAAACAGCCTCAAAACAAAACTGCGGGCTGGAGTAATAAAAAGGATCACCTGCTTGCTTGAAGACCCCTTGTCCCACCCCAAAACATAAATAAATAAATAAAAATTTTCCAGATAGGTCCAAACCACAGCACAATACATGTAGAGAGCTGTTTAATGACTTGGACATCAGCACAAGGAATATTTTCTGCTTTCCGATTGGTTTGGCTTTTCACGCTCCATTGCTCACTGGAGTCTTTTGTTCTTTACATGCTCTTTCTTCAGTTGAAAGCCCTGCCAGATGATTTGGACAAGGCTTCTTGGCTGCTTTTTATCGTCTCGATGGTTGTGAGTGTAAAAAAGCAGAAGTTGGAAAAGTGCAGAAAGAAAAGGAGGGAAATGCTCGAAAGTTAGATCAGCAGTGATAACTCAGTGCAGATTAAGGAAATGTGTCCTCGTTCTTCAAATTTTGATGTTTCAGAAAGTGTTTAAATAGGTATTAAATTATGAACAACTTTTAATGTGTGGTCTCAATTGAAGATGTGGGGCTAGAGTTTTGTTGGATTAATCATGCTGCATTGTACCTATCTTTATTACTCTATGTCTTGGAATCTGAGTTCCAAATAAAACAGTAATCATGTTGTGAGGGATGTGGAAGAGAAGCTCATGGTTTACCGCTGTTTATACGACTGCAGACAGTTTTAATACATTATCATTTGGACATTGTGTTTCTCTATGCAGCTATCAGTTAAAGTATCTTTTCATAGGTTTCTTTACTAGAGTTGTTGATAACCAGTGTGGTTATGGAGTGTTGTAAGCACTTTGGACACTGGACAGTTATGGTCCCTCGCCAGCAACTACATGGCATGATGGCAAAATGAGCAAAAAAGCAGCCAAATCATCTGTCAGGATAAATGCAGACATGTTTATTTTCTCTTCAGAGTGGATGTAATGGTGAAATTGTTGCCTGACTGAATACATCCTTCGGATTTTTTCTGCTTTACACCAAAACTGACAGTGATTACCAGTTGTTTTTCACCCATAAACAGACCCAGAAAAAATGTTTGAATCCCTTTCCAGGACTGTCAGAAAACTGAAGTGTAATCTTTGGGATGTGGAATATTGTTGGGAGATGTATTGTTAGTTATGCTTGCAGGTTTCTGTCAGCATGTTGGTCCACTGAAATCCTGAAATGCCCGTCAGTTGTTGGTTGACCAGCAAGTTCAGAAGACAAATTCAACCTTCTTTAGTGACTTTTTTTTGTTTGTTTTTTAACTTTGAATGGATGTATTGGCACCAAGTTTGTTTCAGTTATTCGTGGCTCTGAAATTGATTCATTTTATGACAACTTTTCTTCCAGCACCACCATGAAGTAAATTCTATTGGGAAGTTTCAATAATTTCTTACATGCCTAACTTTATTTCTTGAGCAGTTTCTTTCTGACATTCGTAGGGTATTTTGTGTCATAATAGTTCATTGAAGGTTTGAGCCCAGACCACAATGAATCGGAAAGTCTAGAATTTAAAACTCCCTCGCTTCTTTTGGCATTACAGGACTCTTAGAAAAAAATGATGTAACCAAATTTTAGTGCAGACTGGGCCTCAATTTTTATTAAATTAGAGCCGCCTGGCAACAGTCTTTTCCGTTTCTGTTTGAATGAGAAGAAATTTTTTCCGGCTGTGTTTAAAATGATCATTTTATTGCTTTTGCGTATTTAAAATCCATATCATAAAATTAACCTTTTTTTGTGTGTGTCACACCCATGTAACTACTTTTACTGTACCTCCTTTCTTTGCCACTTCAAATACACCTAAGTAGTCATTTGACTCTGAATTTTTGGCTGATTTTTTTTCCTTACTCTTTTTTCTCTTAGGGAAGTGATGAAGACTTTGAAAAGGTGTATGAACAGTGTGTACGGTGCTGCAAAGCTTTTCTCCAGGAGAACTCCTAACAGCGCTCAACCCTGAAAATATCTTTCATCCAAGTCTGATAAATGATGAGGAATTATCAACCTAACAGAAGCACTTATCAGAATAAATACGTTGTTACTGTCACTGAGAGACCACCTCTCTACTCTGTATCAGTGTTTCAGAAGTTATGCAAGCCATATACTGCACCTATAAAGTTTGTGGATTGAAAGTTCTGATGATTCATGAAAATAAAGTTAATTTGGACAGTGTTTCTTTTTATATTTCATTTGGAACTTTAGCAAGAGTCAATGAGCCTGATAAAACTACAGTGTATATTGACTAAGTCGTTGTATGTTTCCCCTTACGACATACGTTATATTACAAACCACAAATGCAACACTGACCATCCTCAGAGGCAGCTGATTTGAACAGCATTGAAGCAGAAGCTTGACAAAACCCTCTCTATTTTTGTCTTAGTTTTTAATTCAAAGTTTTTAAAGGTTGGGGTGGATGCACGTGTTGAGAACCTCTGCACACTTCTGTAAGATGATGTGCGTATGCAATATTGATATTCCTCCAAGTGTTTTAAACGGCAATTTCAAAATGAGCCTATATTTTTGAAAAGCACAACTGACATATGTTGTGTAATGTTTTCACTCACATATTGGGTTTAAATGATTGATAAAGGCACATGCACAATGTTCAGAATGTACTAAATGATTATTCCAAACCTGAAATTAGAAATGATAAGGATTCAAATCTGAAAGTTTAACTTGGACTCATTTCTGCACATCTTTAGTACTGTTTTGGGTTTATCCTGATACGTGCAAACCAGTCAAAGAAAAAATAAATGTCCAATTTGTCAGCATTAAGAAAAAAGAAAACATGTTTTATCACCCAATCATTTAAAGACACTGAAGTTCTTCAGTTCAGTGCCAGTCACCATTTATGTCTGAAGTGCTGTTACTCCCACAAGGCTGATCTTCCCACTACTAATTCAAACAGCAACAGGTCAGTGCAATTCATCTCCTCATGGTAGAGTTTTGATTCCACCGCAGTGGGAGATGGGAAAACGGCTGTAAATCATTAGGCAAGGGTGGAGTTCACGGGAAGATGAACCAACTGGTGACTGGAGGGTTTTCCACTTGCGGAAGAATGCAGTTTCAGAGTCTTTGAATGTACATATTGGGTCCACTGAGATACTCTACACCGATGGATGCTCTGAATCAGCAGCTTGCTACCAAATCTATTGATGTCTCTTTTTCTAACTGCTGCAAAGTCCCCTAAAATTCCCCATCTGCTTCATGTGCTCTTTCTGGGATAAAACTCCCAACAAAGAAAGGAGACAGTGAGCCTCATGGCATCGTAACAAGTTGAAGTACTGATGAAAGATACGTAGTATTGAGTCTAAAAAATGAATAAAGAGATGATACAAAGCAAAAAATGGCACGTAGCTTGGAGACCAATGCAGGCCCACTGGTCTGATGGCATGCAGAGTGAAGATAACCCCATAGTATACTGGCCAGGTGTTCTGGATTACAGCCAACTGCACTCGGATCCAATTGGAGGAAACGCCACGGAGCCAATGCTACACACTGCACCACAGCAAAGAGGGCCTTGGGCCACCACGAATGCTTCATGTTTTTAATAGGTTTCATAGGGAGTATAACTTTGCATGAACGTTTTTTCCCTGACAACTGTTGACAGCATGTTATGTAGATTAACCAGAGTAACATGGACACGCTTTTGGGAAGGAGGTGCCGCTGTGCAACCTCGTGAGCGCTGAAAACTAAATCCCATTCCCCCACATTGTTACTTGTACAGCGGAAATCTTTGAGACGGATAAGTTGAAAATTTATGGTAGCTTAAACTTACTGCACCTACACGTCATGACTATCTCACAAAAGGGGAGAGGTAGAGAGTTGTTTCCTCTACTTTGTATGGCAAAATACATATACTGAAAATTGTTTTTATTAATGCATCCCATTCAATATATGCAAATGAGTTACTTCAGTAGGGTCCTTCATTGTTTTGGCTTGTTTTTGTATTCATTTTAGTTCTGTGCTTCTTCCACCACTTCTATTTGTGGAAAGAAAAATACTTTACGTGTAGTTTGGAGAAATAATCCATGAGGTTGCATGCATGAACTGATCAATCAGGAAATACTGCCTAATCATGTGGACAAGTGGTCTTTGTCTTCTGTGATGGACTGGTGACCTGTCCAGGTTGTACCTGCCTCTTGTCTGATAATTACTGGGATAGGCTCCAGCATAAACCGCGACTGTTAACTGGATTAAGTGATACAGACATTGGGTGGATGGATGGTCTTTGCCTTAATAAGAAATTTTACTTTGGACACACTAACATGTCAAAAAGCAATCAAGTATTTCCATTTGGGTTCCTCACTCAGCTCATGTTTACGCTGATTGGCCGTCACACCGAACACTTCCATGTTTACATACGTCTTGTTAAGTACAAGTTCAAGGCAAAAACATTATTTTCCAGACATATGGCTTTTTAAAAAAAAATTGAAAAACAGTAGCCTATGTACTGTAGCATTATATTTGTAGATAGATCAAGTATATTTCAAGCACAAAGAGGAATCACTTAAAGTTTCAATGAAGCCAGAGCTGGAACTACAGCAGCCTCTCTGGACCATCTCTTTTTGTTACTGCATCTTTTTTGATTCCCACAAACAAGCAAAACTTAAATTAATTGAGAATAAAAACTGGAGTGGCAACAGAAATTTTAGGACCACGTCAAAATGCAACAAAAGCCATCTGCTGTGGACAGGTACCAATAAAATCTGTTATGTGAATCAGCAGCCCTTTAAGAGGAATGTCTTTCTCAGCGTGAATGCAATAAAAAAACAACAGAAATGTGCTGAGTCACCCTCTGGAAAGTGATCACATACAAAGTGATTTTGCAACAACATCTATTTCAAACAAAAAAAACATTTTGCTCTCTCGGAGTTTGACCTTTTTTAACAGCCCGTCTGAAGCCGCGGTGGGAAGTTCAGCGGATCTGCTGTCCCAGGACTCAGTCCAGTCATGCAGTCATTTAGGGAGCATTCTTCATTTCAAGATGGGAATGCAAAAGAAAATACTGCACAGTATAACAAAGACCAGTCATTTTGTACCAATCTCATAATTTATTTAAATATATTTCATTTTAAATATATATATATTTATATAACATCCATTTGCTAAATGCCGGTCAAGTTAATTTATGGTAGTTAGGTGGATTCTTTGTATGTTTTGCTTTACATTATTTACATGTTTAAATGATCATGGCCAATATTTTATGTACAGTGGCACCTGGTGAAATACATAAATAAAGGCTTTACCACTCTCTACCCAAGATCCACAGGAGGGCTGTGACTAACAACAAACTCTTGGTCTTTGTTGTGTCGCACAAAGAGGCATAAAAAATTATCATGCAATTAATAATTTAATCACAGTTCGTTCATAGCACACGTGGATGAAACTATGCTGGGACTGCCAGCTGAAGAGTGAGAGTTCATGAAAACAACGCAAAACGCTAGTGCAGTAGGAGGGGATACAACCCGGAACACACTAACAGGGTAACTGAATGGCAAAAACCAAGTTATATCGAAGTTGTGTACTTGTTTTCATTTGTGGTATGGCATCTTTTTGGATTCCAGCTGGATGAAAAAGGCCTCTGGTTTGTTTGTCAGCCACTATGTCTTTTTCTTCTCCAGTCCCCCCACCCCTTATTTTTTTTTTTACTTTCACCACTTTCATCTTTATACTGGTCTGGATTTGTTGCCTGGTTGCTCCCATAACCTTCGAGGCCCAGAGTGGTGATTGGTAGAAATCCACGCCTCAGCAGAAGGGACCTGAGTGAAGGACATTTATGTGCCTGAAGTCACTCGGGCTGGTTGGGTTTAGGCTTCCCCGTTATTGTCCAAGGCACTTTTATCCCCCTAAGTATTTTTTTCTTCTGGAGTTCTTGTGTTTGGATTCAACCTGCAACGAGAGAGAGAGAGACAGAGAACGCTCTTCAGCAACGTCTTCGTCTTGGCAGCACCAGAAAGACTCACAAATAATACAACAAGAAACTTGATTTTGCCACAGATCTGCCGCTCTCGCTGTGCCACCGTGAGAGGCTGTGTGTGTTGACTCAGAAAACGTATTACCACTGAGAACAAATGGCTTAGTGTCTCCTGAGCAGCATGATCTGCACTGTGAACTTATAAGCCCATACTTGGAGGACTTTGTGACTCTTGAATGATTGTGATCATTAATTCCTTTTACATTTTTTTGATACAGTGATGGGAAAAGGAAGTCTGGACTTTTCCTTAAGTAAGCTAAAGTCCTGAAATGAGACTTTTAGAGGATTATTATTACAAACTGTGATGATTTTAGGGAGAGTTTCTTGATTTTTTTACGCACTAAAATGAATCTAAACTCATTTGTTTATTGTGGCGCTTGATTTGGGTGGCATAGAAAGGGAGCGATTGGTTAAAAGGGGGAACACAAGTGAAAAATATAAACTGAAAAGGGATGTAGCACTATCAAGTTGACAACTTAGCGAACATTGTTAGAGTAAATATGTTTTATTTACAATAGAGTCTCATCAATCTTATGTGATCAATTCTTTGTTGTGTTTGTGGGGTTTAATCCTCTGATTTTCAGACTGACATCATTATGAAAATGTAACATTTTTCCTGATCTACACAGTCCAAACGAAGATTTTAACTAATGAACACATAATGAAATTAGATGCTTTTGTAATAACCTATATCCAGATAATTAAGCCATGATTGATATATAATCAGTGTATCAATCAGTTCTCATTTCTTAGACATTTTTATAGCTACTTCCTGGTTGTCACACACTGACATGTGGCCTGTTTGCTGTGTACACATTTTCTTAAAGAGGCAGTTCTGTTGGCGTTAGAGGTGAGAGCATCGTGGTACCTTGGGTATGCTACCCCTCTGTGCACTGTGGGCTGCCGGCTAGCCGTGTGAGAAGTCGCGCACATCGTTTGAAGTCTGAGAAGAGAAAATAAAGCGGAAAAGACAGTGAGCGGGTTCTTTTCATAAAGCGTGTTGACATTGGACTGATAAAGTCATTCCTCATTTTTATAAGCGGGTCAGAGCAATCGCAGCTTACATGCAGGTATCGTGCAGTCTCTGGTGTGGTGGTAAACTCTGTACACATTCTTCCTGCACTTGGGCCCGAAGTACAGCTGACCTGACAGAGGACATGAGAAAGACCTTTAAGTGCATTTCCAGCTTGGCGGACACCTGCACTAACATCTGTTTCACCCTTTTATTTAAGGCTATAATTCAATTTCATGTAGCATATATATTCCGTGGCCTTGGTCACTGTCCGTGTGAAATTTTGGTAGTCATCGGTGCATAAAATGCGTCTCTGGCTTTCACATACAATTTTGTCACAACAAACAGAAACTTTCAGTGAAGCCTTACCGGTTATGTGTTTCAGAAATTTCTCCTTCTTTCTTAAATCTGCGGGAAACCCAACTGTTGAAAGAGAGAAGACGAGAGACGTGTCAGAGGTTTTCCATGTGAGGCCCGTGGCAACTTCATTTTATATAAGGTCTGTCAAAGGAAGCATCCACCACAACAATAGGCTACATCAAGGGTGCATTTGTAAACCAAAACCAGGATAAAGCATCACCATGAATGGCAGTCATTAAAAGACAAAAGGCCCACAAAGCGCAACATCTGCACAGAATGGGCAGATGTTATTTCAAATAAATGTATCCCTATAGGCTGCATCTCTAACTTCACAGCATCACTTTGAGACCCGGAGGATAAGCAGCCACTCACCGGCACCTGGAGTCCCCCTCTCTGTTCTGTTGCGAAAATCCCTCAGCACCAACGTAGAGCCGTCCACCCGTGACGTTACAGGGGCTTCCGTTTTCGAGCTGTGGCGTCCCCGGTTCTCCTCCACGTGTTTCACGATCTCTACTATCCGCCTCGAGTCCCGCTGCGCGACCCTGCCGGCCGCCGCCGCGGTCGCCACGGGGGCCGTGGAGGGCGCGCTCTCGCTGCAGTGCTCAGTTAGCGTGCACATCAGTAACAGTCCCATAATGACGTACTTGCGCGGTCCGCTCATAGCTTCCTTGTAGTTAAAGGGGGGGCGAGGGGGTGGGACGGGTGGGAGAGGAGTAGACTCTCTTTTCTCCGTACACCTGCGGGAGAGATCGAGGAGCAAAGTCAGATTTCCTAACTTAATTGGAAAGAGTCCAATAACACCCGCGGCGAGCAAGCTGATCAGCTCCAACCAGCTACAGGTTCATCAATACTGTATGAACCATAATAAACAGTAATACAAGACTATGACATGGGGCCACAAAGTTCAAGGCACAATGGTGCTAATTTGGCAAGTGCGCATCAAATGGGGTCACAATTGATGGAAGTTGCGCAGTCTAACATCTGTGAAATCGCTCATTCTCTATCGTCATTTTACCCACAAGTCTTACATTCCTCAAAAATCTTTATTAGACTAAATGTTAATGCTTGTTTGGTGGATTTGAACAAGTACCACAAATCTGTGTCTACAGTTGCCTGTACGCCTTGGCAAAAGCAGCTGCTAAGCTCAGTCCTGTCATCTTTGAAGCTTGATCTATGATGATTAAGGTTAGTTTTAGAGTCGAAGCTGTATACATTTAGGGTAACTCTGTCTCAGAAGATTAGTAACAAAACAATCCATAAAAATAAATGTTTCAAAGGGTTAAAGTAAAGAGTTAGTAGAAGTAGAAGTTGTGGATTACCTTTATACAAGTCCTGAGATTTGGTGATTGTGCCCGGTGGGTCCAGAAGAAAATAATGAAAATCTGCCTAATTTGATTAATTTAGTATTCCTGTACGGATCCAAATATGTCCTCTTAAAGTCTCCTCCTATGTTTGAAGAAATAAAGCTTCTCAAGTCAAATGAGTATCTGCGGTCATTATCTGACCACCGGCAGAGTGCAAAGAGAGAGTGCATAAACAGCTGAAAGATCCGGCGCTCCAAATCCCCTGTGCGTCCTCGCTGTAGTCGTAGACCCGTCTCCCTGAAGTGAAGCTCACTTTTTATTCTGCCTCGCCGACGCAGTGTCCTGTCCCTTGTGGGCTACTCCGCCACATATGTGGTAATTATAGCGCGCATTACAAGCGCACCTGAAGAAGAAAGTCCTCATGAGTTGACTGACCATCACTTGAACGCTGAGTCAAGTTTTCTGCGCCCCCTCCTTTCCGTTACTCCATTTATCTGTGCAATACGCGGTTACAGGAAGCGTTTTCCTCCACTAATACTTCCACTGAAATTCCCAATCAGCCCAGTGTGCAGCACAGATACCAGCATCTTAGTGGAAATGATCCCATATCCTCCTTGTGATCCTCATAACCTCATTTAGAGCCGTTGCGCGTTTTACATCCATCATGGAAATTGAAACCCAATTATGTACCTTTTAAGGATGATTCTTTGAAAATTGATTACGGTTTTAAAACGTATTGCCTGCAATTTCTGGTTAGAACAGACGAGTAAAGTGCAGCTTACTATGTTTTCTCCCCGATTAAGATTAGTCTGCACTAGGCTGCTGTGCTTGGAACAGCTTTCTTAAATTCAGGGCGTGCAAGTGGCTCCCTTGCCCACCCCCTCAAATCTCACGGACCTGTGAGGCTTTACAACATAATGAGGACGTGTTGAGAGGAGACGGCCCGCTTCAGATGTACCTCCACAACACCTAAAGTCCAACTGTTTGCTCAAGTAAAGTCAAATTGTTTCTTTTATTGCTTGTATTCGCAAAACCAGCAAAAATATTCCCCGCAGTTTTCTATTTTTGACTTAATCGGATTATTGCAGCCTATTTTCAGTGACAGCTTGGTTATTTCACTGCATAGCTGAGTAAAGTTAGGATCTTTTGGCCGTGGACAGGGTAAAACCTTGGTGCTGAAAGGACAGCGCGCGCTTGTCACCCTTCCCCAAACCTCTGTGAACAAGGTCAGACTCTGTGTTTGATCGGAAGCCCTGATGCCTTCCGGTGTGATGGCAGACAAAAATGAGTAGCTGACCAAAAGTATTGGCGATATCTGATTTCCACGCTGATTCACAGGGCACATTGCTCTCTCTCTCTCTCTCTCTGTCTCTCTTTCTCTCTCTGTCTTCCTTTTATGGAGATCAGAGGTGATAATTTAAGGTTCGTGACAAATCCAATGACACAGATCTCTTCTTTCAGTTTACATGTAGCAGCATAAATCTTGAGTGACTGATGGGTTGGGGGGAACAGGTAGGTGCTGATTCAAGGTGGAGGTCCAGGGCTGGTTTATGACTTCACCATCCAACTTAATGAAGTGTGCAACAAGGAGAAACATTTGAAGCAGTCCCCTTTGACCCCAAAGGACCAAAGTGAAAACAGCTTTGCCAGATAAAGCAATACATTTGGACTGATTTGTGACAGCTGTTGACCTTTGCAGACATTAGAATTAGACACACAATTTAAATGATCAACTTTTTCTAGACTTTAAAATGACATGTAGCCAATGCATTTCCTCCCACAAGTTAAACAGCGATATGTTACAGCTTTCCAAATCAATCAGAAGATATACTGAGTCTTTAAAAAAAAAATCTAAATTCAAATATTGTACATGGACGAACCATTTCAACAGGGGGCATCCTTCTGCAGCCACTCCACATCACCGCTCATCCCCATGTTGTTCACACTTGTACATCTCAGCAGTACTCAAAACATTTTCATACAAATGGATAATCAAATTGCCAAATCGAGGAAACCTACATACACATGTTGCATCTCAGACATGAATGTTTCTGATTTGACTTTGTGGTAGAAATATAATGGATGTTTATTATATTCCATGTGATATGTCATGTATTTTGTTTTTAAACACTTTAAAGGGATACTGTGTAAATCTTGGCCACCAGGGGGCTAAACCTGTTACTTCCAACGTAACACTATTGCAAAATGAAACAGTCTCTCTTTCTGGGCTTCTTACTTTGTTCAAATTTGACTAACTTTCAAAGTAAAAGTAGCATGAAGCTTAGCCTGC
This sequence comes from Craterocephalus amniculus, assembly GCA_036024015.1. Taxonomy (NCBI): domain Eukaryota; kingdom Metazoa; phylum Chordata; class Actinopteri; order Atheriniformes; family Atherinidae; genus Craterocephalus; species Craterocephalus amniculus. The sequence goes on from JAVQJG010222986.1 coordinate 11,687, forward strand.
TGTGTTTTATAGCTAAAGAGCTGCAGGTCATATGACCCACCCCCTCAGAACACAGGCGTCAAATCCTGAAATGACCCCAGAAATAATCCATTAATACTCAGATTAGGCTGATTAAACTTTGAGTCAATTAAACTTTGAGTCAAAAGTTTAATTTTGGGGGAAGTTACAGGTTGAGGATCCGTAGTGGCCAAAAGGTATCTCTTTAAGGTATGAAACCCCAGGAAGTATAGCTTGGAGATCCAAAGAAAGTATAAAGATAGGCTTGCATCAAACCTTTTAAAAAAGAGCCTTGTGAGGAGCAAGAAGTGACAAAAAAATTTAACGTTGTAGTTTTGATTAAGAGTTGTAAACTCAGTCTGACCTTTAGAAAAAGAGACAAAAAATCTGAGTGGGTTATGAAGACAAGAAAAGAAAAGAGGGTTGATGTTTTAATGATTATCATTGTTCTTGTAAAATGCCTGGCAAGCAGTTGAGTGAAGACAGGAAGAACTATTCTTTCTGTGCTGTTTGGCATTAGTTTCATGCTTTTCAAAGACGATGAAAAAGTTTGGAAATGACTACTCTGTGTCTGTTTTGTCAGCATGTCTTGTGTCACATTTTTAAAACAGCAGTTGTCACATCATTTGTTTAAATTAACATTCGGAAGGACAAATTACCTCATTTAACCCCGTGTCCTATTCCTCTGCAGTTCTAAGATCTTTCTTAACTTCAGTTCAGTCACATGTGAAGTGAGGCCCGACTTGTGTGAGTGAGTGACTCATGTGATTTTAAGTAAACCGCATGTGGCCAGACTTGTACATGTTCTTTGGTGGTCATTATTTCAACATACCGATTGTCTTACTTTCCTTTTCCTCATGAACTCTTGGTAAGTTTTTATTTTTTGATTGACAATTTATTTAATTAATCATATCGTGGGGGTGCTGTCGTCTTCCCATAAATGTGCTTCTTTCTGTCTGGTTTCTTCTCCAAGTTGAGAATTTACTTCCAAAAAGGTATTACTTTAAACTTTGTCATGGTTTTTAGATGTAGGGGATTTTTTTTCTCTGTCTGGTCACAGCTAGTGAACCCACTTCAGCAATCAAGGATGTTTGAAAATATTTTCTTCCCGGAGGGTCAGATAAACTGACACCACTAATGGCTATGACTTTTCAACTGACCAGAAGGTTAGAGAAAACATATTTTAAATGGAGTGAAAATAGGAAACACATATTTTTATTTACCCAAAGGGATTGGTGTTAAAAAAAAAAAACTTAAAAAACTATCAACATCTGCAATAAAGATCCAGTGGTCTTTCATCTTTTTTCTCCCCCTTTCTTTATTTTTAATTGAGTGATCACAGAAATAGTTGCATGTAAAAGCTTGGGTCAAAAGCCTTTTTTTCCCCTCTGAGACAAGGATGAAATGGTTTTTAGAATAGTTCAATTCTAAGATTAAACACTCTTCCCCCCATTTTAAATAAACAGGTTTGTTTTTTCAATTACGAATGGAGAAGGAAAAAGTCAAGATGCACCGTATTAAAAGTTTGATCATCCAAGTGGATTTGAACGCATAACTTTTACAATGACCTAGATCTTAACTGGCTTCTTTGAGTATGTGTCCACAGCCAGGAAGGAAAAGACCACATTTCTAAGCTCTAAAACTGTCCCCAACGATCATCAGGGTCGTTTTTGTGCTCAGGACTAGGTAAGATAACTAATATCCACAAAAAAAAGAAGAAGAAAATATGAGAACACAGGGGTTTTTTGAGGCTGTTTCCTCACCTTGTAGCATAGAGCCGAGGTCTGAAGGGCCATAGTACTCAGAAGGCATATCAAAACTGCTTGTCTGACTGGAAAAAACATTCCTAAGAATTTATCCGGCGGGTAAATTGTTTGCGCTTTCTTCATAAGCCCGTGTGTGTTTACAAAAGTGAAGTTGGAGAATTTCATGAATGGAGGATCTTTGTTGTAGGCATGTGCTGCAACTGATGGTACAGGGAATGATGCTGTGAGATGGAGGTACAGTAATCGGGTAGATACCATCTGAATTTGGACTTAAACTGCATTCAGTTCAAATGTGAAGTGAAGAGTTGTCTTCACTCACTGAAATACGGATGCTAAGTTAAATCTTGTTGCCTCTGGATATTGACATTGAGTGGAATTACCTCACTCAATGTGCCTCCTTCACATTTGCCCACCATGAACACGCTATAACTTAATCGAACTGTTCTTTTCCCTTATGGGACTGTTTTATTCCATCCATTTGGTTTTATTTTAACACACTATTCTGTTGGGTTTAAGTACTAAAAGTAATTCATTATTCAGTTTTGAATTTCACTTTTTATTTGATTTTTTAAATTTGCTTTCTTTCTGTTTACACTCTCTTAGCACAGATTTAACTGTTTATGTAAACACACCATATTGCTCCAAAAACGAACCAGTCTTGATGTCCCATGTTACTTCATTATTCTTGCTGTTTTTTCCTTCTCAATTTTCTAAAAGGTCAAAAACTGAGGTGAGAAATGAGAAGCATATACAAAGCGTCTGGGCCAGTTTGAGTCCAGTTGAGCATGTGCTACAGAACCTTTTTATCTTGGTATGTTGGTTCAGTGTCAAGGAATGCAATTGAGTATAAGTGGATGAAGATGTTCACACATATTTCTTTACATGCAGTTTCATCCTGCTAACACCATATTTAGTTTATTTCTCAGGTGTAAAAACACTGTTTGTGTAGGAGCAAGGCAAAGATGGGTTAAAACTCTTATGAATGAAAGCAGACATCTCACGTGCATCTGGTTTCTCTTTATCAGTCATCAGCGTGGATGATACCGGTCTACTTAGATCAGCAGGCGGTGGAGAAGAGCAACTACTGACCATATTTATGGGAGTAAGAATTGATGATTTCCAATTAATGGGCTGATAACATTTGAAGCTGGCATGAAAAATCATTGGAAAGCCTTGAGCAGCTCATGTGAATTCGCCCAATAATCTCCTAGAACTAGAAGCAGGATGAAAATTTGCAAACAAAAGCTGAAACACTGAGCTGGCTATAAAAACTGTTTACAGGCTGTGTGACTTGCCAAAAGGAATGATACTAAGCACTGACCAGGCAGGATGCCCAGACCTTTTCTTGTCACCCCTCCCCCGTTTTTAAAATTGTTTTTTTTTTTACTTTAAAGGGTAATTTTGCTTTAGAAAAAGAAATGTGTCATGTCTAACTTTACTCCCTTTGGAGAAACATAACTCTCTTGGACATAATACTGTGATGCTTAAACATTGCATACCATTGCATTTCCCACCCAGAAATTACCTATCATATGCTTGCCAACGGTATGGAAGACTCTATACCCATGTGTTTCTAGTTAGAGAAAATTCTCCTAATTGATAGAATAAATCCTTCATACTCCCAAATACTCAAGATTCTTGCTCTTCTCCTTACCATCATCTCTTCCTTTATTATGTCTTTCAGGAAATCTCTGACTTTCACTTTGTTGTAATATAAACTGAGCAAAAATTGAAAATTCTCTAGTTGCTTCTTCTTTCTGTACTCTGTGTCCCTTACCTCTAATATTTAATTGATTCTGTCAAATACCAGGTGTCATTAATCTGTCATGTACATTGCAGGCTGTATCCCGGGAACACTTTTGGCCATAATCCTTTGACAAAACAGGTAAGCAGCAAGGAAACAACGAAAGCTAAGGTATTCCATCCCTATCCTGGCTAACACGACTTCACTGCGAGCATTGGGTCTGGCCAAGAACTTGAGGACAACCTCAACCTCCCTTCTTTTCTCAGAGGGGCCAGCTGACCTGCCTCCTCCAAATGCCTCTGTTCGCCATTGGTTGAAACTTAAAGCAAAATTTCGATTTTTTTTTTAACCTGGGGTCTGTTTTCATGTTTCCTTTCATACATGTGAGTGATGGAAAAAGGAATTTTCAAGAATGCTCCGGTATTTAGCCAGGCAGGCAGCAAGCAGCACAGCTACTGATAAGTATTGGGCAACTTTGCCCTAAAAACTTGCTTTTAGTCTCAACGGGTGTAGGTTTAGGGGGGGACACAGGGGACGTGTCCCCTGCTCTTTTTCAAAAGGCCGTTTTGGTCCCCTGTACTCTGTAACTGTCCAAAAAACTCTGTAACTGTCCAAAAACAATATTTCACTATATTAAACAGAGATTTGTTGAGCACTAGGACCCAGCGGAAGACGGCCGCTCAAGCTGAAGGCTGCCTATATCAGGCTGCCTCCCTTAATTTATCCCACCCACCAGTTTCTCCATTGGTTCTGCCTCCTCTTGTGTGATTGGCTTTGTCGGCTGACACTCCATCTTGCCTGGTTGCTCACTGCTAGTACTGCGCATGGTACTGCAGAGCACACCGGTGAGCTAGCCCAGCAAGCTAGTCTGCGGTCAGAGGGAGCTACTGCTAGTTTGGCCGGCGTTCATTCTGCCACTTCAGCTGGAAGTCCAAAGATTCCAAAGAAAAGAAAAACCGATATAAGAGACTTTTTAAAAAGTCAAACTGTAAGTTACTCAAAGAAATGTGTTACAGCCGTCCTTCAACACCTTCACTAGGTCGATAAAGCATCATTTTCAACTTTTATAGCCTCATGGTGTAAAAAAGCTCACAATAGTCCTGAAACATGTATTGCTTTAGTGTAAGTGATGATAAATAATTTTATCAAAAAAAAAAAATTATCAAAAAGGTAAAAACACAATGTAACTAAAATTAATTTTTATACATCCAAACTCGTGATTATTATGCAATTATATTTTTCCTCTTACTCATCTAAGTTGATGATCGTTGCATCCCAAAATGTCCCACAGTTCATGTCATGGTCCAATATATTTTCGACAGACTGGATAGAAGAGATGCAGTAGAAAGAGAAGGAAATTCTGGAGGAGGGAGACCGGAAGCTGCAGGAGATGTGGCTGAAGAAGGGAGAGAAGGACAAACTGGAGGAGAAAAGGCTGGAGGCAGGTGAGGTTGACAGAATAAACACGTTAGTCTTCAGATAAAGCATTGTGATAAATATCAGAGTGATGATCATCTATATTGGAGCTTTCAAAGTTCAAACACCAGCATCTATACGTTTTGTCAGATGATAAAAGCAAACTGTCCAGGTACAGTTTCATATTGAAGCTGGAATTGCACTGAATGATGGACATTTTATTCAGTTTCCTCCCAAATGTAATGCCGGTTTGACTTTCCCACCAGTGGGTGGTGCTATGTAAATGATAATATTCTATAAATAAGCAAAAATGTTAATAAATTCGTGTGAAGTTGACAGAGGTGAAAGACAGAATTGGGTGATAATGTTTAGCTACATGCTTTACAACTAGTCAAACTAAGACAAGGAAACCTTAGGTTTAAAAGTAGCAATTGGAAACTAAAAGAAACAGTAGAAGACACAGTAAGCTGAAAGATTAGTTTTATGAAAAACTTCTGCCCCCCCCACATCTGAAATTAAAACTATGTCCATGACTCCCGGGGTTATTTTGGTGGCCCTGTTTTCTCATTGACAAGGAGTCTTTATAAACAACTATTTATACAACTCACGCACTCATGTGATGAGCTTCCTCAGTAGTTGTACCAAAAACACACCACTGGTGTGTTATAAAGTCGGATAAGTGAAGTTTTACAATATAATTTAGTTGATCAGTGAATCTGATTAAAAACGAAATAGGATTCAGTGGAAACCGTGTGGAACTATTTAATTATTCTAATTGTCAAAACTGATTTTGATATCAAAATACAGTGATGATCATCTGTAATATAGTCATCCTCAAAGGTGCAGAAACTCCAGATTTACATGTTTGTGAGATGTGTTGCAGCCCATTTCGTCATCTTTAGCCCTCCTACAGATGCTGCTGCCTGTCCCGAATGTTACTGCTGTAGTTATACCATTCTGTTTGGCTGAAACAATTTTTTCCCAAAACTAACCCCAACGTGGTTCATGCATGAGCAAGTAGACCACACATCACAGAAACCCTCAGAATGATGTAGACATGATCAGGTTTCATATTGATCAGATTATGAAAAATCTCTCTTCTTGATCAGATTGAAAATTCATTACAGTACGATCAAACGGATCCGATTAACTAAGGAGGTTACATGATGCATTTTATGCTGATTAAAATATTCAAAAGCATTAAAAGCTCTCCATGTAGGCTAAATCAAACTTATGCCCCCCTGTAAACCTCTTGCCCCTGCTTCCCCACCACTTTTAAAACTGTCTAAATCCACCACTGAGGTGCTTTACATAAAACATTTGAAGAATTAAGGCTGGTTTATACTCGCGTGTCGTCTGGGTCGCAGGGGTTACAGCGTAACCGCCGTAGCCTCTGCGTTGGTCCGTAGAGGCTCGACGCGCACCTCTTCCAGACCTGACTGCAGCCGGCTACGGAGACGCGGAAGTTCTCCCCTGTGATTGGTCAGATTGTGATACTAGTTTCCGGATATCTGACTACCTTTTAAACCGCGGATAAAAA
>JAVQJG010223107.1:0-19730 GCA_036024015.1 Craterocephalus amniculus
CTTTGGCCTTTATTGTTGCATTATGTTATTGGCTTGATTTTTGTTTTATTTCAAGAGCGTTTCAGCTGGGTGAGTTTTCAAATTTCAATTATTTTTTTTACACGAGCAGATGATAGCGCTTTTCCTGTTTGCAATTGCTTGAGTGTTAATTTTATTATTATTTGATCCCCAGTGTTTTGTATTTTCTTGTTTTTGGGGACACGTTTCACATTGAGCGCCAGTGTGTTTCATTGTTGTTGTTAGAGAGAGAGAGAGAGAGAGAGAGAGAGAGAGAGAGAGTAGGACTTTATTGTATGTTGTCAGACACGCATTGCTGTCAGACAAGCATCACCCCCCGCCCCCCTCAATACGGTGACGTCATAGAACGAGGCATCGACTCGACTTCAGCTTTTACTGTCAACTATTCGACCTGAAAAAATCACAACTCGTTAATGCCTTAACATCTTAGTCAAACCAACAAAACGTCATTAGGAGTAATTCTAGCTTGTACTTCAGGACAGTTCTGAGATGATGTTCATTTACTGTGCTGGGAACTTCTTTCCATGTTCATGGAAAGTTATCATGAACATGTTGAATGACTCTGAAAGAGAAAAGTTTGGGGATTCCTCAACAGAGTGCACAGAGGAATAAATGTTAAGAGTCATGGTCTTTCCTGAATTTTACAGTAATCTCTCCTAATACCTTTTGCCTGACAAGAACCAACCAATCTGAGTGCTGAACGCTCCTGTAGGTCAGGCTATAACTTGGTTTTAGTGCGCACCGTTGGCTTTTTGTTGTTCTTTCTAGCATCTAATTTTGCTTTTTAAATTTTTTTTCCATCTTTTGAAAAGAAATTGTAACAGCAACTGATTTTACAGCAAAAAATCTTTGTCTTTTCTGAATAAATTCCAAAATAGGAATCTTTTGTGGTTAAACCACACTTTTACATTTACTAACCACAGTGGTTGTGTCTGTTCATTCAACCTGTGCAGGTGTGTTTCTGTTCAAACAAAAGCTGTCCAAACTGCTCAGCAGATGCAGATGAAAATCAGCTTCAGATAGGGAAATGATGAACCCATAAGCCCTCATGATTTGTAATACAATTTACTGCTGTAATCTCCTTGCCTCTGCAGCCTCCCCTGCATCCTCTAATCCAGGCCTGTATTATTCCTCTGCTGATGTCACAGAACATGTAGAGAACAGACTTACCCTGGCCTCAACTTTTATCCTCACCAGCACTCTGCGAAGCCACTTCAGAATCATCATTTTGGGATGAGTTTATCCTTTTTTTGCACTTTAGTGGATCTTCTCTCATTTTGAAGCTGGGGTTTGGTTCTGGGCCGCAACGTGAGCGTATAATACACCATCAGCTTTCCTGCAAAAGGTCAACCAGCATTTGATGTGCATCTGCCAGATTTTAATACTTTTCTCATGGATGTTTTGGAGCACAGAGTGATTTTGGACACAGCAACTAAAATAAAAAGCTTTTGGTCAGTTGGGTCCAAACCACATAAAGCTGGTGTAAAACTTCTGCTCGAGTGGATGAAGTGAAAGAAAAAGATGGAGCAGAAGGACAAATTGCATTTTTTGTAATTCAATGACTGCACAGGTTGCAGGAAAGTCTACTCTTACTGAATTCTCATTTCTTTTTATTTATACGCATGCCACTGCAGGACAGAGATCTGCGACCAGAGGAAATGGAAGGTACAAAGACGTTAAAAACTTAATCCAAATCCTCCATCCAACTCTCACTCCATTCCTCCGCTTCTTCCTGAATTGCTCTCCTTTAGGATCATCTAACTGTGTCTTTTTCTTTACATAACAGTTTAAAGATGTTAAAGAAGTCCTGACAGCTCAGAATTATGATGTATTTTCTTTTTCTTTTTGCTATGTAAGATCAAAGTGAAGGATTATTTTTCAAAGCAGAAGTTTTCCACAGTTTAAGCCTCTTTCTTTCCCTCTTATTCCTCGTGTCTGGTTCACATTTTCAGTAATACAGAATTAATAAACTCAATATATCAGTTAAAAAACCACTTGGCAAGATCTTTTTTCTAAAAGGAAATAATTTTTAACAAATCTGGGTTCCACTTTCAATCATGACAGGAGCTGTAATTATATTAAGTCAACTTCAGCAATTAAATGAGTGTTCCATCCATTTTACTGTTTCATGGTGAGTAGTTAAGAAGAGAATTAATTTTGTTAACAAAAAGGTTATGAAAGGCTATCATTATTTATTTCATTTTAATGACAAATTCAGAGTTTCTTGTGATCGAAGTTAAATAGTTCCTGTTGTTTCTGAATCAGAGATAACTTTAAGTCTGTTTTGACCCAGGAGATCAAAACATTTATACAGGAGGTACGTTAAAGGGTAAGATCAGCATGTCTTCCTGTAGCGTCTTCGCAGACATGAGTCAAAATTCTATGACATATTGGCTGTTTGGTTAACATCATTTTTCTTCCAGCTTCATGGAAACATGGACATATTTAGACATATTTAGTTTGCAGCCCAGGGCACCTTCACCTTCAACTCTAATCTAATTACTGTTTGCAGCTTATTCCTTGATGCCCAATGGTTTACGACTGCAACTAATCTCACATTTATTTCTGCTGTGTGACTCAAGAATCATGTGTCTTTGGTCCATTTCATGTAGAACTACAATATTTGTAGTTTCTATGAGAGCTTGAGCCAGGTGTCTTCAGCTCAGTTTTTATATTGTCTCAAAAGAGCTGAAAGATTTTTGTCTAATTGAAGCCATCTCTAGGAAATACCCTGAAACAAAAATGCATCTTTTTTATTCTCAAGGTGAGCTACTGTCATTCCTTCTCCATTCATTATATCATCCCACATCACTGTTTGTTAATTTTGAACCCCTCTTGTTCTGTTCTTTGTATGTTTTCTATTTATTGTCATAAATCTGAACTGGTCCACTGGTTAAGCTGCTGTATTATTATATTATTATCCTTGGTCATTAAATTTTTGTTTTCTATTTCTAATAAATTTGTGCAAATCTCAAAAATAACTTTTTCACTTTGTCATGTTGGGGTATTGTGTGTAGAATTTTGAGGAATGGGATGGATTGATTTAATACAATTTGGAATGAGGCTGTAAATGTGGAAAAAGTGAAGAGCTATGAATACCTTCTGGATGCACTATTTACCCCCCCCCACACACACACACCACCTCAGCTTAAGAACCACTGATTTGACCTAAAGATCTCAAACCTCAGCAATGACCAACCTGCAGACAAACTTCTAATAAAATGGATCGTCCCTGTGCTGAAGCAGGGGAGCATCTAAACCCTGCAGGGCAGCGGCCATCGAGGGTCGGGATTCTTGTAAAGAGAACTTGTAGAACTTGTAAATATAAGCCCTAAATGGAACGGAAAAAAAAGTTTTACATTTGACTGACATGACATGAATCAATCATGTAATTATTTACACTTTACCTGTGGAATATGTACATCTATACACTCACAAATCTGTTTTATTGCTGCTGAAAACAACACTTGATCTAAACCATTTACCATAATAGATGTCTTATTTTCTAAAAATGAAAAGTTAACAATCCCTCTGACTGGCTGGTTACTCTTCCCATCACAAATGTTTTTTGCTTGCAGAGCTGCGTGAAGCCTTCAGGGAGTTTGACAAAGATAAAGATGGCTTTATCAGCTGTAAAGACCTGGGAGAATGCATGAGGACCATGGGATACATGCCGACAGAGATGGAACTCATAGAGCTCAGCCAACAGATCTGTGAGTCCTGCATACACACACATGCTGTAAAACTGATGTTGGGAAATATTCGACTGTCGGTGGCTGGATTTGGATGACTTGCTAATATAGCCATTTTTGTTTTCATTTTTATATTTTGTAGAACATTTAAGTTACACAATGTATGAAAAGTTCTATATAGATAAAGATTGATTAAGAATAAGATTAATTTAATACACTACTTTTAGGCGGAGGCCGGGTGGACTTTGACGACTTTGTGGAGCTGATGGGTCCCAAAATGCTCGCTGAGACTGCAGATATGATTGGGGTCAAAGAATTAAGGGACGCTTTCAGAGAGGTGCAATGCACAATAATATTAAGAATTTAATTTTTGGATTTTATTGTTTTTTTTCCTACTTTTTATTCATTTATTTACCCTCAGTCTGTTCTTCCTCCTAGTTTGACTCTGATGGCGACGGCCAGATCAGCCTTGGAGAGCTGAAGGAAGCCATGAAGAAACTCGTGGGAGAGCAGCTCAACCACCGTGAGATTGACGAGATCCTGCGGGACGTGGATCTCAACGGGGATGGACAGGTGGACTTCGAAGGTATGCAGTGCGTTTCATCTCTAACTTTGTTCCCTCCTCATATTAGTACCCTCTGGTTACCTTCATGGCCAAAAGTGTCCACGCACAAAAACTGCTATAAAATGGTCATACATCAATATTTTTCTGCTTTTTTTCTCCTTTCATTAATAATTCAAAGAACTTTCATCCTGTTCAAAGTGACCAAACATCCATTCTGTCTTAGTGCTTATAAAAAAAACACAAAACGGAATTATTTTCCCATGTAATAGTTTAGAGGGGCAGGTCTTTAGTGGGGATTAGACAGTTGTATGTATCAAATTGGTATTTAAAGGGTTAGAATTAATAAAAAAATAATAAAGGTATGTATTTTTGAGCAGAAAAGAAGTTGTTTAAAGTATTTATGAAAAAAACTGAAGAAAATATTGACCTCAGTTGATTTTATAGCAGTTTTTGTCACTAGAGGGTACTAAATTAAGTATTAAAGACATGTCATTGAAAATGGACAAAATGTCCCAAGGAGGGCATAAGGGTTAAAAAACAAAACATCTAGAGCAGTGCTTCTGAACGGGACGGTAGGCACCCCAAGGGGCGTTCAGAGACAGCCAGGGGTTGCTGGAAACATCGTTCTTAAAAGGGGGGTGTTGAATCCAGTGTTTATTTTGATGATTGACATTTAAGAGGAGAAACAAAGGCTTGTTCACAAATTTGCATAAAAACACCAATGGTCCAGAAGGAAGTGAAGGTAGTATAGAAACTGGCCCTAAAATACTTTTCTTCTTTTAAATGAATAACGAACTTAACTTTTAATTTCGAACAAGCACTAATAAGAAAGTAATCCTTCTTATTATTCAGCTGGAATATACGTTTTGTCCACAAAACTGGAAAGTCAGGACACACTTCATGAATCTGTTGTGAATTTTTTGTGGTTCTAATCTCACCTTGTTTGGGTGAAAATGCTCGGTAGAGGCTTTTACCTGAGTTTTTCCTGGGCATTTTGGTTGCTGCATGCTAACACTGGTGTTTCTTATCATGAAAACAGATTGTGTGTACTGACATTCAGATCCTCTGGATGGAATCTAAATTCAGCTTTTTCTGGGTCATGTTTAGCTCACCTGGTAACACAAGTGTATTTTATACAAAATTGGCTACCGTTCCTTATATCAGCTGCCCCTGGATTCATTTCTACAAGTAGCTGAATGTCTCCCCCTTGTATTAAAAGGCTACCAGACCCACTACTACACTAATCCATTTCCCCTACTGAGGGGGCAGTAGGGGAAATGGATATTAGATGGGGAGGCACTAGCCCAAAAAAGGCTGAGAAGCATTGGCCTAGAGGAATTATAGACGGGATAACAGTTAAGCAGTAAAAACCTTTTCCTTTTTTTCCACAGAGTTTGTGCGAATGATGTCTCGCTGACTCCTGTGCAAACCTCACTCTGCTGCACTGAACACAAAACGGACCAGACCACTGTTACACTTCTGTCTGATGTATAAAAATATTAGTGTCTGTACTTTTTCAACTATCTCCACCACCTCTCAAGTATAGAAATCCCTTTAATGTCTTACTGTTGTATAAATGTAATGAGAGATTATAGCTTAACCACGTTAACTCTGTGGTCACTTCCGTAGGATTACATTTTAAACATATGTAAATATGTAAAAGGATTATATTTAAAGCCTGATTAGATCAGATCAACATTAAAAAGCTTTAGAGAGTTTTTTCTCATGAAGATTGCCACCTGACAATCATCTGATAATGACGAACATAAATGTTTATTACCAAAAGTAATTTATTCTTGAATAACCTTGTTAATACAGTACAGATAGACACAATGAGTGTTTTTCTTACAGGACAAAGGCACGAGTTAAGGCCCATTCATGCTCATATATGCATTCCTCTGGGTGCTTTATGTGCATAATTTGCCCCATTTACAAAGCTTTTGCAGATGCGTACCCTGACACAGAGAACTGAGTGGTACGTATGGAAATCCCAGAGGCAGAGCTGAGCTGTAGGCTATAGCTGACATGCAAACAATGCAAACAGCAAACAGAACAAAGAAGCAGCCACGAAGCTTCAGGACCCCCTCTGTCTACTGTGCTACCTCTTTTTATGTTGTACAGCATCATGATCTCGTCTACTGATGTCAGGTTTGCAGTTGTCTGAAACTGACATTGAAACTTGGAGGTGAACAGCAAACTGTGCACTGCCCCCCAACAACCATGACAAGATGTAGGATTCAGGGAAGCATGAGGGCAGCGATATTTGACAAGGACGTAACCATATCTGCACATAAAGGAGCATAAATGGGTCTACACACCTTCCTGTATGAGTTACTACAGGGTAATACATGCATTCACACTATATGTTACTATGAACTCATCTTCAGCTCTGAACTTTTAATATCACTTCAACCAATGTGACAGAGAAATACATTTTTAATATCTTTTTGATACTTGTCAGATGCCACTGAAATGAGTATCATGTCTGCTGCAAATGAATGTCCAAAACCCCATTTTCCTCTAAATAGACTCTGGTGACAGCATATATCCATTCAAGCACAGTATTCAAGAATCTAAAATAGACTTTGTAAATAGAAAAAACTAACCGAGTGAATAAAATAAACTCATTTTTAATTCATCAAACACTTTTTATTGCTTTTTTTTTTAGTAGTGTCATACAATATGAGCACATGAATGCCAAAATACATAGTATGTTACTTTGTCTGTTACCATAACAGCCACAAAGTGCTTTATTAGTGTACTGGCCTGACTGGCACGGTTGTCTTGAGAGCGTCTGAGACTCAGTTCAGTCACTAACTGGTATTTACCATTCACATCGCATCAACTGAAAAAAAATGGACGCCAGAAGAGGAAGGCGTTGAGAATTTTGCTTTATTAAAGTAGAAAACTGTGAAAACATACACCACGAGGACAGCCAGTTGATAACCACACATATGATGCAACACAACCCTACAGAAGCAACGCAATTATCATTGATAACAAATTACCTAGAAACTTCTTAGATAAAATGGAATGAAGATAACAAAGGATGAAAGGTGGAGTTGGTCATCCCTTCTAACAATAATAACCGTTCATTGCTGCAGCTACTATTATCAACACTACACCACTAAACCACATTTACTCTGCAAAACTAGGCATTAGACGGAGCCCGGCCTACTGTACTCTGATACACACAAAAAATGTATATAGTGTTAAACAGGGTGAAGAGGTCGGGGTGATTCAAAAAGTTGCCCAACTTTGATTTAAACTCACTGTGTAAAACGGGGACCAAAGCCCGTAAGAGTCCCTCATCTACCCCTCTGGTACGGATGGCGCAATGTTGAGTGTCTTGCCTGTACTTTGACTTGTGGAAGATACCAGGGATTTCAACTGGCAACCCTAAAATTTGTTCCAAGCCAGCTGTCAGGCCTTGACCAAAATATAATATTCTGATGACACGGAGTCCTGCAGGACATGGAGCCCTGCAGCATCCTGGGGCTCCACATTGGAGCATCCTGTTACATCTATGCTTTGCTTATGTTTTATCATCGTCCATGAGTCTCTACACAACCTGAGCTTAAAATGCTGTATGTCAGAGATTTTATTTGCTGCTTATGCAAAGTATGTTATATAAAAATAAACATGCCTCATACATTCTTCCAGAATGTTTCTATGTTCTTGATGAAATGTGTCAGATCCCCTCTGTTTGGGCACTTTTTGAGGTCCCTTAGAAGTCGCGTTTTCAGTGCTTCTGCAGTTTCACTGTAATCAACACTGAGAGGAGCCATAGGTGGAGTTCCCTTCCAGATTGTAGGAATGTTCCAGCTCCAAACGTTTGGATCAAACTCCATCACATCTGAGAGTTTTTTGGGTTTCTTCATCTCAACGTTCCTCTGGATCATCACATTAAGATTTCCTAACAACTCTTTATCTTGCTCCTTCTTTTCGTCAGCAGACATCCCGGGAACATTGGTGTGTACAAAGTGACACAGCGGCTTCCTCTCCACACCTTTCACCCTTGTGAGAGCGTGTAGCACCGCCTTCAAGATGTCCGGGTCTGTGCAGCCGTCTTTGGAAACACTGATGATTGCTGCATCACTGAGGGCCAATGCAAGGCTCGCCACTTCTTTGTCCCGTTCGTGGCTGTGATCGTCCTGAACCATCTGATGTGGCTTCAGTCCCTCTGTGTCGATGATCAGAATGCAGTCACAGCCCAAATCCTCCCTCATGTCTCTGTTGACCCTGATCAGCTGCATGAATGCGCCTCTGGTGCATGTCCCTTTGTTGACAGCGAACCTGATGCCGAACATGGTGTTGAGCAGAGTCGATTTTCCCGAGTTTTCAGCCCCGACGGCTGTGATAACTTTGAGCCGACTGTTGGGCTTCAGCATGTCATGAAGTTCAGAAAGCACATCAGTGATCCATTTCATGGGGATGTTTGCTGCATCTCCATCAACCAGCTCAAGAGGGAACCCATCCAGGACCATCTGAGCACACAATGCAGGGAGTTTTTCCAGCATCTTTCTCTGTTTGCTCTGCTCTGGGAGGTCACCTGTGCACGCATACAGCTGCCTGCACTCTCGAAAGAAGTGATCCACTCGTAAAGAGCAAGCAGAAATTTGGGTGTCAATCTCTGCAATGGCTTCTGTGTCTTTAGGAGACTTCTGGTTCAGTTTTTTGTATTGATCCTGCAGAATGGAAAGCTGGTGCCGAGACAGATCATCCAGTTCTATTTCCATCCACTTGAGGAAATAATAGCATTGCATGTAACTACAAACCCCTTGAAGGAATTTAAACATGACAGCAGACACATCAAATCTTTGCTGCTTCTTTTTCAGCTCTTCTTCTTTTGTTTTCAGGGACTTTCGGTACTCCTCTGGGCTCCGATTGCCAACTTTGCGCAGTCTCCAGTGCTCTGTCTCCACCCATGAAAGTGCTTTCCAGGTCTGCCCCTGGGCAGGCAGTTCTTGGTCTTTGAACTCTGAGGTTTTAGTGATGCATTCAGTGATTTTCTGAACATTCTTCCAGGCGCTCTGGCATTCATTTATATCCTCATCAATCATAATCCCACAGGAGCGAGCTTCTGCAGCCAAATTTGCCAGGGACACTTTGTTCGGTTTCTTCTCAAGTATTTCAGAGACAGACCTCTCCAGAGCCTGACAGAGCTCTGAGTGACTCTTATTTCTCGGACTCATGTCTTTTGTCTTCAAACTGGGTGTTGTAGTCATCATTTTGAGTACAGAAGTCTTCCCCTGTCTGCTGCTGACCAAAATTGCTTTGGCTTTCAAACGTTTTCCTTCAAACGTCTCAAAGTAATCGTGCATCGACTCATCACAGAAGATGTAAAGAGCTGTGGATGTCTGGCAAAGGAATGAAAATTGCTTGTCAAAGACTCGTAGGTCTCCTCTGAGGTTGGCAACAGCAAATGGTTCAGAGAATTTATCTGTGCGTGTGTTCCCACATGGTAGGTAATAGGCCACTTCAACGAGCCCATCGGAAATCCTTCTGGGCACATCACAGCACTCCAACTCAGAGTGAGTAAATGTGTCATGGTACTGCTCAGCGTTACTCAGCAGTTTGTTTAACATCTGAGACTTAGACATGGACCTCTTCCCCAGCCTGACAAACGAAATCAGAGGAATGTCAAAGAGCACCAGTCGTTCATCACAGTTTATATCCATGAATGCTTGCTGGGAAGGTCTGAAGGTTCGAACTATTTCGCGCATAGACCACAGCATCATTGTGATTTCTTTTGTTTCACTGTTCGGTAGCAAGAGCGGGACAGCAAACTGGCAGAGAGACATTTTCAGGACTAAATCCTGCTGGAGGAAACTGTCCGAGCAGAGAAACACTGCCGCTATCAGGTCCGAGGGATTGATGGCGTTCTTCTTGTCTTTGTCCAAATCACCGGACACGCGTTTCACTTTTCTAGCATTTATGTTCAACATGGCAAGACTCTTTAAAAAGGCCTCAGTCAGTGATTTTGCTGTTTCAGATTTGTTATCTGATGTGTCATGTTTGGTGATCTCCAGGAAATCGCTCACCGAGAGCTTGCTGTCATACTCGTCTTGAAGTCCAATCCTTGACAGCACTTCCCTGAGACATGGCTCTGTCAAAAGAAGAAGAACATAGGACATGTTTCACATCACACTTCTACTATTAATTGAAATATAATACCATTTTAAACCTGTTTTGGATACTTGTAGATCTTTAAAGAGGTTTCACCTGTGCACACAGTGATAGAAACGGGATCACTGCAGTTGTCCCTCAGCACTGTTGAGACAGAGAACACGTACTCTGTTTCTGGTTCTAAATCAGAGAACATCTTGTAGCAGTCCTTGGTGTGGATTACACGGGGCTCTTTTCCTGGACTTTTGACTTCAATTAGGAATTGATGTGGAATTTCCTCCATGTGCTCTCCCTTGGTGCATTGTAAGGACAGAGATGTAGCCTCTGAATGTCTTTTAGTTAACTTTCTAGGGGGTGGCACCGCTGTGAGACAGGAATAATTCATAAATATTTTGCAAAACAAATTAAATACTGAGGTTGCACAGTTTATATGATGTCTTTGTTTTTTTTTTAATTCTACCTGTGGTAACACGTTCTGTGACCCACTCGCTTAGATTGCCATCTTCATCTTGTGTGGCCACACTGAACATATACTGCTGTCCCAGCTGAAGGTTGTGAATCTCAATTTTACAAATATCTTTGACGACCAAGGAACCCTCCATCTCCATCATAGACCTCCAGCTGATTTTGAACCTCTTACATCCGTGAAGATCCTGCGGGCATGCCCAACTCAAAACCACAGAGTGTGGTTTCACTGACAGGAACTTGATCTTACCAGGAGAGGGCACAGCTGGCCAACAAAAGACAGCAAAGTTAATCCACACAGTCATTTACAATCACAACCTGTGAGACAGTTGAAACGCTCCAAACTGGAACTGGTGCATGCTATGTTAAACTTTTGTAAATCAAATGTAACTTTCTATGCAAGTTACTCAAGACATAGAGGAATACCAATAAGCAAATATCCCAAAATCACTATTCTTGCTCAGCAACCACACAATCCCTTTTATAGTTTTATGTCTTTTCCTGTCATGTCAGGTGTTTCACAACTTTCATGCTTGATATATAACAGAAACATTACAACAGAATAAGCTGGACTTCGCTTCAACTTTGGCTGAATTCCAAGCACCTTAAACGTCCCTGTTTCTCAGACGGTCTCAATTCAGATTTCAAAAATCAACTAATCATGTCTCATGGATTTGATAACATTCAGAAGATTTTAGTCAATACTTGATTACATAAAACGTGCTTACGGGACCTAAAATTGCAAGAAAATACTTTATGAGCTGGAGATTTTTGCAGATTTTTACTGTAAGGCTTCATATTCCCACCGAAGATAGGCAGAATGTCAAACCATTAAAAGGTTAGTCACCTGCATGAGGTTGTCCAAGGTCCTCATCATTAGGAATCTGTAATAAAACAATATTACACAGATCTATTACACAGTATCTTTTTATATGTTTTTATATCCCAGCCTGACAATGCACCCTCCCCTGTGATGTCCCTGCACACAAATGCTGCGATTCTGCACCTGATCTGTCCTGTTGAAGTAATCTGGACATCTCACGTCGGCTAGAATGTGTCCTGGAACTTGTTTGCGGTGCTTCTGAGCATCAGACTCACAAAAGGAGTCATTACAGGTCTGGCAGATCTTCACAGCTTTGTTCTGATCGCAAACGTCGCATATCCCCGCCTGTTGTCTGCACAGAGAAAAGTGTGGAAAAAGCTTGACAAATGAAGAAGTAGCTATTTGCATTGAGGAGATAAGTGGAATTGATACAACTATAGGGGGAAAAAAAGCTTATCCCTTTTTTTGTAATGCTATTTGCTTCCAATTAATACTATATGAATAATTTGCTGTTTAGAACTGCATCTTTTAAATGAAATCCAATTAAAGTACACTCAACAAAAACATAAATGCACAAAGGAAAAATTTGTAGTTATTGTTATGTGACAAAATAGAGTACAACTTTATCCAATAAAGTGGCTTTAATTTGTGAATGTTATCAAATCCGCCTGTTGTGCATACCAATCTGCTGGTGGAGCCACATGTAGCAGTCCTGAGCAGGCGTGGTAACATGTACACGGTACTATGTCTTAAATCAAGAGCTGCTGAAGAAAATTTTATTATGCTGCATGATGATAATAATGTATAATAAATGCAATCTTGAATCTTGAATAAGGATATACTGTGTACTGGTAACCCATAATTTAGTCAACAGGAGTGTCATACATCACTAATCTGAGCAAAGGTCATGATATTCTACTTTGGTTCACCATTTCAAGTTTGCGCTTTTATATTTTTGTTGGGTATAAATCTAACAAGTCATTTGTAATAGAATTTTTTTTATTTAAAAAAAAGGGGGTGTGGAAAAATTTTTGAAAAAAGACTACAGTCTTTTTAAAATATATAAAACCCAAAACTCTTATTAACTTAAATATCATTCAAGAAATAGCAAACTCTTTGTATGTAATTTGCTTGTAGCATTCTTGTAATTATATATCACATTACTATGAACATGCTTGATAACTTCATATCAGTTGATAGTAATCAGAAAGGGGAATTTATCCATGCGAGGTAATAAACTGCGCTGCGTCATATAATCTCACCTTGTGCTGGTTCCACTATAAATTTCACATCCAACATGATCAAGTTACTGAATTTAAAGAATGGGCCTCACATGTCATCATACGAAGCTGTGTCCTCGTCGTAATGGGAATCCTTTGAGTGACCAGATGAATAATCAGAGGTTTCAGATGAGGTTATGGATTTGGCTTTGCTTCGATAGTCCCTTCTGAATGAAAGACAGAAGAACAGAGAGGTCATCTGGGGTTTTTATTGTCACACTGTTGTTTTCTGTGCCATGGATGCATGTCATAACAAAACTTTGCCAAAGCACGGTGTTTGATGTTCTGTGTCTTTACTGCCCATTATCACCAGAAAGTCATGTGTAATCCCAAACAATCTGCAAAACTTTCATAGCTTAGGTTTCAAAACAAGTTATGTAACATAAACTGCTGTTATTTGCTCATGAATTCATTCATCAATCAAATAATTCATTCATTCATTCAGTCAGTCAGTCATGCTGGAGCCTGTCCCAGCAGTTATCATACCAGGGCGCCAGTCTATCACTGGGACAAAATGCTACCAGTAAGTATAAAATAAAAGTCTAGCACCATGCATCACTCCACCTGCCTCTCAGTCAGGTATTTTTGTCCGAGGGAACAATGACAACTACTTTGTCCTGCTGCGAAAGCATTCATGACTGGAAATGTTCAACAGGATATGTGCCGCAGGAAAAAAAGGCTTCCATTCAATTTTTTTCTCTATGTTTTCATTTTGAAATATAGATTTTTATCAGCCCACCTCAAGTTCTCACCTTTGTCCCTCCTGTGAAACATTTTCAGGCGTTTTTATAACAAATGTCAAATCAAATTATAAGTTGCTGAAGTAATCATAGGTTGAATTTTACCTGCTGTTGGTGACATCATGGTGAGATTTGGTCAGTTGCACTGGATATGCAGCCCACTGAGGGACACTATTTTAAACATAATTATATCAGAGTTTAGATTATTCATCATGCAGCATAAGCTCTAAAAAACTGCTTCCATATGCTGGAAACATACCTGGACGGGTTCACCTTAGGGTCGCCATACCGAGCCCAGTGTTTGGGTATCCCACATCTTACTTCACTGTAAAGACAAGTCGAAAGTTAAATAAAAAAATGCTTAATTCTAAAGACTACTGTTCAAACCAGAAGGGAGTCGTAACTGCTGATATAACTGCTGGTATGTGAATGTAACAGTCTGCTTACTTTCTGTTGGCAGGAGGAGGAATTTCCTGTGAACTAATGTTTGACTCTGTTTCGTAGAGAGAGTAATCACAGTCCGGTCGGTCCAACCTGAAATGAAACAAAGATCAGGGGTTCAAAACCACATCATGCACATCATGCTTGTCACATTCTGAACACTAAAGTGAGGCTGCCGCACAATATTTTACAGGTTTGCATGTAGAATATCCTTATTCAAAGACCAGACATTCCAGCTCCAGTGGGGGGAGTGCATAACCTAACGGTTTATGTCGCAGACTTTGATGAGGGCAGACCGGGCCCAATCCCCAGGCACAGCACCTAGGTGAGCCACCTTGGGCTCCTGAACATCCTTAAACTCTAGCCATTGCTCCCTGGGCTCCCACTGCTCTCTGGAGATGTTCTATGTTCATTGGCCCTATTTCTTCCTCCAGAGATGGATTAAATGCAAAAGTTTAAATTTCCCACCAGGAATTGATATAACATCTTTTAAAAAATGGAAAAAAAAAAAGAATTCACAACGATGCATGAGCAAACATATTTGCATCTATATGCAGGTGAATGAATGTTTCAGATGTTGTTCAAGGTGGAGTTTCAGTACTAAACCCAAAGTTTTAAAAGAAAATAACTTTGAATTGAATAACCTGCTCATTTTCAATTTAAGCAAAGTAAGATGAACTTAGAAAACCTCTCTGAAGCAATGCGGGGACAATATAAAAAGACAGTAGATAATTTTGGTAATAGAACCAAGGGCAATCTTATTTCTGTGCCTGTATACTACACATAAAGTACTTGTTCCCTAATATTCATGAAATATGTTCAGAAAATATTATAAATGCATGTGTAATCTTTCCATAAATAGTATTATTTGGTGTTTTTATTTATGTTTTATTTAATTATTGAATAGTGTGGCAGGACAGAGGAGGACCCAGGCAGGGATTGATCCCATGTGAAAGCCATGTGTGCCGACCAGTCAGCCAAAGGGATATCTCTATGGCCGAGTAACCAGGGCTCATCATTAATCGGAGGCCTAGTGACAGGACCTTCACTGACACAAAGAGGGTTAAGAAACTAATCTTCTTCTTTCAGTTTTGGACTCATCGTCTTGGCAGAACCTTTTTTCATGTGGTGTCTGACACAACTATGATGTGATTGGGCAGAAATTTGATGCGACCACATGAGGGTTCTTGTGAAGCATGAAAGCAGTGAACAAATTTCTTTGCAATCGCTCACTCTTGGCTCAAAAAAAAAGAAGAAAAGTTGTTCACACCTGGCACTTGCAGATCCTTCAGATGTCGGCAGTGTTGTTTTCAATCTGAAATAAAATTACAATTTTACAAAAAATATCACAAGAATGAAAGCTTCCCCTGTATTTGACAAACATGTAATCCTAACATCCATGTACTGGCACTCTAAAATTTAAGGATAATATAAAAACTCATTTGATGGTTTGACTTGAGGCTATGAATACATTACTATTTTTTCAATAGATCAGGCTCTGTGTGAGGCAAAGATAGTGCATGTAGACCTCACTGGAAGTCCGATAAGCTGAAAATAACCATTACAACATATGTATGCTAAAAGTATTCCAAACTTTACATTTCAACTAAGTGAGCAACAACAGAACAACTGGCACGGTAAATGTATTTTATGACACCAGTGTCTGATCTTTCTCTTGGTAAGAAAAACAGATAAGAAATAATTGTATTGGTTAACAGCCAAACAAACTAATTTAATTTCTTTTTAAAGTGGTGTGTGATGTTATCTTACGGTGAGCGTTTGGGGAGTGAAGGACTGTCAGTAGAGCGTTCACATCTCCCAATTACATACACATCAGGCTTCGGCAGGGTTGCTTTCAATCTGAAATGAAATCACAATTTTACAAAACTAAAATTAAAACCTTGCATGTGTAACAGTGTGATTAGATGTAAGCTATATGCAGTCACACTTTTACAGTATGTGCGGGCATTTTCATGGGTGATCGAGGCTATAATCCAAACTCTGCAAATCAAGAATCATAACTGCTCGGCTATGTAAAACATCTGCTTGTTTTCTTGGTATGAAAAAGAAGAAAACCTGCATGTGTGATTGATTAAAAGCCTCTTTTTCCCCTTCTTTATGAATGTGTGTCAAGTTGTGACTTTATTTTATCTTACTGTGAGCCTTTGAAAGCCAAAGGAAGCTCAATCGAGTGTTTAGATTGCGCGCTTTCAAATCCTCCAGACTGTGGCCAAGTTGTTTTCAACCTTAAATTAAATGCAGTTTTACTAAATATATAACCTATAAATACTTTCTATTCGTTTGACACATATTTGCTGACAGACTTTTTACATGTCTGTAAGCTAAACTTTATGTCTCTATGAATATATATATAAGTGACATTATCTATTTTACTTTGTTTTTTGAGTATGTGTGAGGCTGTGATTTATATAATTATATTGCCTTGATGCAAGGTTTCTCATCTTACTTTGAGTCTCTGAAAGCCAAAGGACGATCGATGGAGTGTTCAGACCTGCCACTCACAGATTCACTGGACTTTGGCAGAGTTGGTTTCAACCTGAAAGGAAATTACAATTTCCTTTTTTGTGTTTTTTCAGAATTAAGTGGAGATTGTTGTTGTAATGTGATCAAGGCTACAATCCAAGCCGTGTAAATCCAGATATTAGAAGCAGACATACAGTATAGACATTTGATTTTCACTGGAAGCAAATATAGATGTAAAAGTTGAAAATAACTAGTACAACTATGCAATTACATTTGTGATATTTCATGTTTACTCTTATGAATATCTATACATAGAGATACAAAAATATATCACCAAATTATCCCTCAGTCTTACAGGAAGTATATTAACATTAGAAAACTGAGAAAACAAATGTCTAAAAATTTTGTTAAGATTTTTAATGAATGTATGCGTGAGGGTGTGACTTTGTATCATCTTACTTTAAATCTCTGAAAGCCAAAGGACGATCAATCGAGTGTTCAGACCTGCCACTCACAGATTCACTAGACTTTGGTGTTTTCCACCTGAAATGAAATTACGGTTTAACAAAAAAAGTTCTTAAAATCCTGAAAGATGCAGGTGTTCATGAATAAAAGACTCTTGGACCAACTATTTTACTGGACTACTCTTACTAGACCCTTGCTGGTGTGAAAGGACTGTTTATTGCAGTATCATCTGCCACTGCAGTACAGTACAGTATTACTCCGAACATAAACTGCATGTGTGATTGGTCTAAAATAAGAGTTTCCTCAACCATTGGTTACGATATATGGTATAAATTTGTCCCATCTTAAGAATCAGAGTTTTCCAATAAGATGTGTATGTATTAGGAAAGCAAACTGAGTGAAATATGTCTTTATTTGTCATTTCCCCGCCTTGCTGTATGTTTCACACATTTGTATTGTTCAAACTAAGGTTTCTTAATAACAAAGACACAAGATTTTTTGTTATTTCTTCCTGTTTCGACATAAGCAAAAAACAACAAATTTTGGACGATTTCCTTTTGTTTTGTGTTTTTTTAGAATTAAGTGGAGATTGTTGCTGTAGGGCTACAATCAAGGCTACAATAAAAACCGTGTAAATCAAGCAGACATGTAGACCCTGGATTTTCACTGGAAGCAAATATGGATGTAAAAGCTGAAAATAATTAATGTAAATATTGTGTTCATGACATTTCATATATATATTAATAAATACCATAGAGATTGTCCTTCAATATAACAGAAAGCAAATTAACATTAGAAAGATTTTAAAAGTAATATCTCACAATATGATCAGATTTTTTAAAAATTGTGAGGATATGACTTTGTATCATCTTACTTTGAGTCTCTGAAAGCCAAAGGACGATCGATGGAGTGTTCAGACCTGCCACTCACAGATTCACTGGACTTTGGCACAGTTGGTTTCAACCTGAAATCAAATCATTGTTTTACAAGATAGATTCACGTCTTAAAATCCTGAAAGTATCAGCAGGTGTTCATGAATGAAAGACTCGTGGACAAACTATTTTACTGGACTATTCTTACTGGACTCTTGCTGGTGTGACAGGACCATATGTACTTATAAATCATACCTCATTCACAGGAAGTCTGCAACCAACAGGTATAAAACTTTGCTGTATATTTCACACGTTTGTATTGTTTAAAACCCTTTAAGTCCTAAGCCAATTTTGCTCGAAATTACATGTGCCACTTAAAATGAGTATATCTCTGCAACCAAAAGGTTCATTTAAATAAGCGTGGTATCAATATAAAGGTGACACTTGTGAGAATTATGGAGAAGTCTAAAAATCTGAATATGTGTTGTTTGTGAAGAGTAAATGAAGATGGCATAGCAAAATTTCAAGCCTCGCCCCCCCGAAAAAAAAAACACTTTCAGAATAATGAACTCTCTGAAATCATGCTATTGAAGCTATTAAAAGCTCTCAAACCAAAGTGCAATATGTTGACATTGTTTCTGCAAATGCATCATCTGCTAAAGTGAAGCAGTACAAAATTACAGAGGATTTTCCCCAGAAAAGTTCAGGCGAGGTTGCCAAGGTGCAATTTTGGCACAGTTTGTGCCATCTACACTTTCTCATGTGCAAATCTTAATTTTCTATTTTTATATCAATAATGGTGATCAGTAGAGTTGGATAAAAGATATGAAACTTTAAATAACATTAAAAGTCACTTTTATGATCTCTTCCCCGGATTCCTGACAACCAATAGAATGCATCTGTACCAACGTGGGAAAGATTGACAGCACTCATAGCCAATCAGAGCTAGAAAATGGCAGCACTCATAGCCAATCAGAGCTAGCCAAAGGTGGGCTAGCAGAACAGGTGGCTTCGTATTGGTAGATTGTGGAGGCTTGGTTTGGCTCCTCAAATCGTCTCACTGTCACGAGAGCATGTGTTTTGGCTTCCCCGGAAGACATTTTCTAACATGGAACAATGGATTTACCGATAAAAATGATTTTCTCTTCTGGCTGAGCAGTTGTTGTTCTTTCTGTGTATCGGCTCCTATCTCTCGAACGCTTCGGTTTAGCTGGTTGTGCCTGATATGGTTGGAATCTGTGGAATCTCTGCTTTCGTTTGGTGTGTATTATGTACGGATGCGGGGTTGAGGCTGTGGAGCCAGAAATGTCTACAGAAGTTGCAGTTGTGCCGTGTATCTGTGTTTTACACGTTTTATTTCAGTAAGCTAAATCTATACATTAGTTGTGTTTTGTATATTTTAAAATGTGTTGGCTTGTAGCCTATGTGATGTTTAATTTGGTATGCAGCATGACTATATT
Organism: Craterocephalus amniculus; assembly: GCA_036024015.1. Lineage (NCBI taxonomy): Eukaryota > Metazoa > Chordata > Actinopteri > Atheriniformes > Atherinidae > Craterocephalus > Craterocephalus amniculus. The sequence goes on from JAVQJG010223107.1 coordinate 19,435, forward strand.
CTCCGTCATTAATGCATGACTGCTGTTCACAAGTAACAGTCAAAGGGACCCTAATTAGGGTCCTCTCGGGCTTAAAGGGTTGTTTAACTAAGATTACAGTACATATAAACAAGAGACAAGATTTCTTCATTTCTTGATGGTTGGTTTTGGACAAAAATTAATATACTACAGCTTATTCAACATCCATCCATCCATTTTCTGAACCGCTTAATCCAAGTGGGTCGCGGGTGTGCTGGAGCCTATCCCAGCTGTCAAGGGGCGAGAGGCGGGGTACACCCTGGACAGGTCGCCAGTCT
>JAVQJG010223121.1:0-11219 GCA_036024015.1 Craterocephalus amniculus
CGCAGACACCCCCCCCCGGCCCAAAGCAACAAGGGAGAGAAAACAAGGATACCAGAAAAACAGACAGCAGATTCTTCTCCTCTCCTCTCCTCTCCTGTCTTCTCCTCACTTTTTCATTGCCAGTATTGAATCACTGCAGTCAATAGTTCTACACAGTGTAACTTAGAAAGATGCATTTGATTTGTGGCCTAGCTCACTGTGGGAAGAAGAGGCCAGTATTTGATTTATGAGCCAGGGACCTTGTGGTCAGGTTTTTATCGGAGTGCTCCAAATCTCTGCTGCGTCTCACCACCTAAAATTCAACAGTCTGGTTGATTGTTATGTAGATGCAGGCATTGACCTAATCCATTACCGAAGCATGCAGGATAGGGTCCAGTTGTTGGTAAAAGAATTATTCATTTTTCTTCATTTCAGATGTCGAGGGGAGAGGCCTGAGATTCAGGTTGCTTTGGTTTGAATGCTGGTATATGACATGATGCCCTTGGGGATTTTTGTTCTTAGTGTGAAAATCCCGAAGAATACCATAGATCTGTCCAGCAACTGTGTCTTTGCGCTGATTCAAAATAACATAAATGGAAAGAAAGTCTTGTACAAGTAGGACAGAGAGCAGAGTATTTATTCCTGTGTTTTCATGAAGACTGGCACAAAGCGTATGTTTGCATCTGTGTCCATGCCTGCATTTGAGTGTGCACTGTACATGTGCAAATGACAGCATGCTTTTATCTCCTTGTGTCTGGAGTGGCTGTTTTACACTCAGGCACACACAGATCCATTTATGTCACATACACACTTGCAGTGAGTTGTAAGTGTATTTTCCCCCTCTTTCTTACATCCAGCAGCCTTTATTGATGGGGTCAGATGGCACATTCTATCCTGATGAAAACACCAACCAGAAAAACTTATTCATATCAACGTTAGTTAGAAAAATGTGAGAGAAAAAAGCAATAATATATAGGGCTTGGTATCACTCCTAATTTCGATTCACAAGAGCAAAAATTGATCTGATTTCGATTAATTTAGATTCGATTCAATATCAATTCATTTTCAGATATTCATGTCACATCAATATTTCTTGAATATTAGACACTTGCAGATGGCAATTTGTATGAAACTCTTAAGCAACCTTTCAACAGTTTGTATTTTATATACATGTAATATTCATGTTTTCATTAAAAAATGTCCAGAAGCACTGGCATGTCACACACATAAATGTAATATTTGTTTGTGAAAATAACCAGTGTTACATTTTAAACAGAATACAGTGTTAACAGAAATGCAATAGTAAAAAAGAATGCCCAAATAAAGACCAAGCTTTTTTGTTTAAAAAAAAAGTAAACCCAGCCCTTATAATATATGGTAACAGTGAAATTATTGCTTTTTACTTGTTATTATTATTATTATTTATTTTATTTTATTTTTACAAAAAGAATACAACCATACAGTATATTGCATTACTGTGTCAACCAAGCTAAACAGCAGACTGTTGCACAGATTTACATGTGAATGTGACAGACTTAAATTTTCTTAGCAGAATGCTTGGCAAATTCCTTTAATCAGAACAGATTTCACAGTTTTTTTTCACAAGACTATTTATGACTCAGTATTTGTTAGGATGGAGGTAACCACTCAGTGCGTGACTCAGTGCCTCCACACACAGGTGCTAAAAGTTTCCATGACCCCTTTCTATTGTCAGGACCCATGAAGGATGCATGAAGACATACTCCTAGAAGTGTCAGAGTGGTTCGTTGATTGGCAGAATCATCACTTTGTTCCAGGCTGATTCATCTCAACACCTTTTTAGTGGTTTGTCTCTAGAGACACGAATAACTGAGATTGGAAACATTGAATATAAGGTCTCAACAACTCAACTGTGAATTTCCATCAAATTTTACAACTGACTTGTAGCTACCATGATTATCGTTTATAATATCTTTGATCTAAATGATCAAAGGTTATCATTCAAACTTCCTTAACAGCTTTTCAATTTTTAAACTGAATGTGACATTATACTATGAATGGACTGCGACAGACTGGCGACCTGTCCAGGGTGTACCCCGCCTCTCGCCCGTTGACAGCTGGGATAGGCTCCAGCACACCCGCGACCCACTTGGATTAAGCGAATCAGAAATGGATTGATGAAACAATACAATGATAATATCTTGTATAATTCTAGATATCTTTCAAGCCTTATGTAAGTTTGAAGGTGGTTATAATCTCCTCTTTATTGATATTATTAGCCCAGCATAGCTAACTGTAATAACCTGAGCTGCACATTGACCTGGTATTTTTTCCCTTTTACCTCTAAGGGAGAAAAACGCCTAAGACCCTGTCCCTAACCATAAGCTTAGATCATTCTGCTTCACTTGACAAAAAAGCCTAAGACTTCCGAATTCCTGGGGGAACACTCTTACTGGCTGATCAGAATCTGGAAGTTCTGTAAGTTAACCTCATTGGCAGAGAAAGAGTGTCACACCAAAGCTAAAAACTAGCCGCTTTCGCTAACTAAAATCGCCGGACGTAATATCAGGTACAGCTCCTTTAAAGATGGCAGCGCCCGGTGTTTGAAGCCCCTGTAATAGTACACTTATTTGCACCTCGGATCATTTCTTAGCTTTTCAAAACGACAGTTTCCATTTTTTCAACGGTCTGCCGTGGTGATAAAACTGTAACTGCCACTTATAAACCGCGTTTGCTGTTCTGTTTCATTTGCTCTTCTGGTCTAAAAAAGACCGTTGCCCTTGTTGTGGAAGCTGCCATCTTTTTTTCCGAGTTATGAACTGGAATGTTAGCAACCCGGGCCTGAAGTAATTTCTAGTTGTGACTTACTAGTTCCGAGCTAAATGGAATGCCCCATTGGGACATTAAACTTTACCAGTTTTTAGCTGGTTTAGCAGACGTACATAAAATGTTACAAATGATTATTGTTATAGTTCCCAGATGTTTATTTGGCAGATAACTGTGGCCAAATGCTGCTCTGTCACTACCAATAAGTACAAGGGTTCCATTTGGGTCAACAATCCATGAAAGTGTGCAGAAACACGTGTTCAGTGCGAACTATATTCCAGAGCACTTACTAATTGAGACACACTCTGTGTGAAAGCACAAGCACAGTCCTCCGTTTTCTTCTCTTTCTTTGGCCCTTTCCCGATATTCACACTTCCGCTCTTGTGTCCCTGGATTGTGCATTCGTGTTGAGGGTACGAGTGTGTGGGGTGTCCCAACTCTCCCTCAGCCCACACTTTGGTAACGTCCACATCTATGCAGATTTCGTCAAAGCATATTATCCACAATTCTTTGCTGCAAGTCCTGTTTGAGGCAAATACATGGGAAAATGGGAAATTTGGCGATATGGTTCCTTTGCTGAAAAAAAATGTTGGAAATATTTCTTCTTTACACAGAATATGTGTAATGATATTCTGTTTGCCCTGTTATTTTAAAATATGCTTTAAATATCAGAGTTATTTTATTGTATCTATATTTATTCACAGTTAGTCTGTGCTAAAGATTTTATCACTCTTTTTTTCCAACTGATCATGAGCAGTCAATTCAATTGTTTCATAATCCTTTTTATCATTTTAAGTAGCAGAATACAAACTATCAGTGCCGTCATCATATGAGGGAGCAAGTTGATGGCTGTCCCAATTGTGCTGATTTCCCAAGCTTGCGCACTCGAACCCTTTCCTGCACTTCTACCAGGTGCACATTTCATAGAGGACCATAAGAAGTACTGTTGGTATTGGGACAGGGCCTTTATTGCTGGTGGTTTGCATCAGAGCATGCTCCATGACTTCTTGTCAGTACTTGGTGCATTTCTGTAGCAGCATTGCAGTGCAGCTTACAGGCCTGGCAATGATGCATCTATGTCACTGCAACTGTGTGCATGCACACCATTCATGGAAAAGCTTAGTCTATTCCAAAAAAGAAACAAAAAAAAGCAAAAAAAAAACACTTTCGTCCTAAGGGCCTGTATACATAATAAAATGTATTTCGGTAAGCACTGACTTGTTTTGCATAGGAACAAACATGCAAACAGTTTATTACAGTTCAAAACCAAAACTGGGTTTTTTGGTTTGCAGCATCACATTTTATGCTCCTATCTAGCTACTCCGTTCACGTCAAACATCAAAACTAGCATTAGTTACCTGTTTGATCACATTGCAATGGCGGACTGTGCTAACCTTGCTAGCACAATACATAGAAAAGATGTTGATTAGTTTAGAAATAAACTTCTCAGCTGTGACCTTTTACCGAAGCTGTACTCAGTTTCCTGGTTTAAAACACTATAGCAGAGGAAATAAGAATTCCCTCCGACTCTGACATGGTTTTAAAAACAGTTAATTAACCACGTATCTAAACTAAAGACTGCATCGGGTGCATTTGGTTGTGTGATGGGGGGCTTGACTTGATTGTTGTCGATGAAAGAGGGGCCCAACAGAAAAACGTTTGGGAACCACTGCCTTACATTCTAGCAACCAAATGTAAACACACCAGATGTTTTGAACGCATACCGGTCGATTCAGCAAAGAAATACTAGAAGGAAACTAAGGAGAGCCAAAGAAGAGTAAGAGCAAGTGAAATGCATAGGTTAATATGCATTTCAATAATAAAAACCTCTAATTTTTCCTTTTGTTTAATGCAAAACTTTATAATTTAGCAAATTGCCCTTTAAATAAACATCATGAACAATCTCACATTTTTAGAAAATATAAGCAGTTTCCACATTTTGCCTTCATTACATTTTTCTTTTATTTACATATTTCTTATCTTTTTTGACATTCCTGATTATATTTCAAATAGAATATTTATCTGTTTTGTTTTACCTTCATTTTTTAAAATAAATAAAAGACATTGATCAAATTGAATAATTTCATGTAAAACTTATTCATAAAATTGACAAATTTTTAGGATATTTCTTTAACAAAATTTTCAACATATAAAATGCATGATCAGAAGCATTATGCTGATATTTTATTGTTTAATTTAGATTAGGTTTTATTTTATTCTTAGTTTATCTTTATTTGCATAATTACAAATATGTTTACTCTTTTACATACATTATTCATTACAACTTAAAAATCCCATTGGATCTATAAAAAAAATCATATTTAAGTAGTCTCTTTAGTAATAGCCAACACAGCACAGAGAATGTCATACTTTTTCCATTAATACGTACAAATGAAATATCAAAAGAATAAATGTAGAAATAATTTTGGCAAAGTTTCAGATTGAGCTTTATTTCAAATATGGTGGAGCAAAGATGAATGTAATCACATATTGTATCTGTTAGTGTGTATAAAGTTACTAATGAGGTGGAAAGAATATGTGGGCTGATGATGATGGGATGATGAAAATCTGTCAGAACTGGTGTCAACAGAGAAAAACTCAAAAGAGCACAGAGTAAAAAAATACGTCTGGAGCAGATTTGCGTGGTTTAGACTGTTTATTTTTACAGAAATAGCACCATCTAGTGGATCCGATAGATTAACACTTAAATCCAGAAGTATCCAAAGCTTGAAATACAGAATGATCAGGGATTAAACATATTTCCTGTTCCTGTCAGTGTTCTAAACACAAAGCTTCAGTATTTCCAGAATCTCACAAATACTTTTTTAAATCTGAAAGTGACAATGATACGGAGATCCTGTGTGAGCACAGTTAGACTCAGCAGCTCGGTTGTTCACATTTAACCATTCGTTATTAATTATTAAACCTGAGATCAAGAAGTCTGCCAGAATACATCTGTAATGCAACCAGCAAGTAAAATGAACTTTATCTCCAAAAATGTCTCAGCTATAGTGTTGTAATCCAAGTACCTCTCCAAATTATAAGTCCCTTTCTCTCTTCATCACACGGCCCTTTGTTCTGCCTCCTGTGTGAAATGACACATCCAACATTATTGATTGATGTATTTCTTCACAACCACAAGAGCTGTATGTCAAATTTTGGTTCAAAAGCTGAGACATGAGATTACCACTAAAGTGTCTGAATCAAGATATGGTAACTGTGTCAGAATAAATTCACCAGGAACACAGTAGAAAATGTACAGCTCCTGCTAAAGAAAAAACATTATTTTCAGGAGCTCAGTTAATCTAGGAATTAATGAAAGTAAGAAAGTAATGTCTGATGAGATCCTGTGCAGGTAGATCCAGGAATAGACCCCACATTCCACATTCCCCTGAGAGACACCACGAAGGTCCCGAAAAAAGTGAAGCCCAACATAATATATGATAGGAAGTTAAACTTCACTATAAAAACTTCTTCATCTCCACGGAAACCAGCATATACTTCATGATTCATTTCAAACAAAGTCACAGGAGAAGACATTAGCAGAGTTATTTAGAGCTGGAGTAAAAGTAAAACTACTCTGACTGCAGAGTTTGGTCCCACAGTGATGCGACTGACATCTCTGCTGAGTAGAGAAATGATCAGGAGCTCTAAAGTGGACATTTGACGTTTTTCTAACATTCCCATGTGTATTGCTGGGAGTTTGACTTGTGTTTGGTTTGGATGCCAGTGCATGGTTTAGTTTCACCCCTGCATGTTGCTATGCTGCAACTTTGAATTGATGCTTCCGAGTGTGTACAAACACTGCATGCATCTCATGCCAGCCCCTGTACAAGGGTTTCTCATCAAGAACATGCTCGTAGATTTATAAATTGAAATGACTTCCGGTAAAAAAAAAAAAGTTTTAAATACTGATTGGGAATTTGAAATGCTTAAAATTCATAAAGAGGAAGACAGAAGAGACTCATCCGGTCCTACGGACAAGGTTATTTAGGAAACCAGTAAAGCTAGGGCCGGTGACTGTTTACAACAGAGTATGATGCAGAAACTGAGCATTGACACCTGCAGTGTGAACATACACTTGATGAGCCTTGACTGGCATAAAAGTTCTTAATCTAAAGTTTAGATCTTTCTAAACTGGATCACACCAGACTGACTGAACACATTTTCCCAACGATTAAAATCAAAGGTTGTTTCCTTGTCAGTTTTGATTTGACCGAGCACCTTAAACTGGACATAATTATGTTCATAATTAATCTGTTCCTACTAATAATCCTGATTTTTAGTGCGAACAGTAGAAGGCTTCAGCTTTCGGAGAAGGAGGCTCTTCCAGTCAGAGAGAGTCCTCCATGCTCTGAGTGAAGTGTTCCCCAGAGTACAGCCCGTAGTGCAGGATGTCTTTCTGGGCTGCAGCCCACGCCATCTGCAGGCTGGAGAAGCGAGCGGCCCAGTGGCCCTGGGGGTCCACAGTTATGACGCCACCAAGCCCCCCAACTCTGGACTTCATGTAGGCCAGGCCAGAGTCACTGGCAGCCTCTGCTGACTGACCTACGAGCAGAAAAGAGACACTGGTGTAAAACGCAGTCGCCCAGCAGTGAAGGCCAAGACTAAAACTTTTTAGTGTTGTGTGAACTGAGGTCATGTTTCTTCTCAAGCCTGGTAGAGACTAGGATTACGTATCTCCGGATTTAAGGGTTTTGGTAGCTGAATGTGTGAGGAAGCCGCCATTTAAAAAAGAAAATGCAACCAACGGTGGACCAGACAGACGAGCAAATTGTTGAGGTTAGAAAGTGTGTGCATAATGCTGCATCAAAAAGTTCTAAGGATTCACAGATTAATGCAAATTGGTGGAAGGAAAAGGTGTCCAAGTGTACGAAGCCATGGAAAAACCTTGGTGAAAAACGGTTGGAAAAAGTGGGAACGCAGGCGGGATGAAGACTCCAGCTTTTTTATTTTACATGATTTGTTTGTCTTCAACACACAGTCTTGTTTTGTATGCAGTGACAGGTCACAGGGAGAGATGCCTTGTTTTCTTCCATCAACATGAAGAATACTCTAAACTAGAAACACACCTGAAGGAATGAGGAGAGCTGAGGCTGGAGAAGGAAGATTGTGTTTGGTTGGCTAAAAACACCAGGTATCCGGTGAGAAGTAATATACATGTTTGCAAAGCCTGTTTAGGCCCATTTATGCTCCTTTACTTCAAACGTCCTCATGCCACAACAATGTCATGTCATCAATTTGAACAATCCTACTGAGGTCTAGCAGGGTAAAATGAATGGAGTGTAAAAATAATCACTATAAGTTGTTTTTTCCTTCTTCGTGTGGCCGAGCGCCATCATCCAATCCACCGAGAAACTCAGAACAGGAGGAAATAACAGCAGGAGATTATTGCAGAGGGCCTGTGTTCACTCCACAGAGGCACCCCCCTACAACTTGTACCTGCTTACGCAGGCTTCAATAAAGGGGAGGAATAATCAGCCAAACACAAATTTCCCCACTTTGTATGAATGCTGTTCATAAACCTGGGACAGATTTTGGTTTTCCGTGAATAACGACACCAGAACCAGAGTTTTCTTCATCAGCCTTCCTGCGTCTTCAGCCATGTTTAGACATGATGTCAAGTTGTTCGTTAGCTTGTTTCTGCCTAAAAGGGTGACATTGTGTCATCTCGTTACTAGTTTCTTACTCTTTGTTAACTGGAACTGCAGTGTGAGTCTTTTTTCTAAACGCAAACCCTGCATGTGTGTGTTACCTTGCTCCATGTGGAACAGGATGAGTCTGGCCAGTGTGACCTTCATGATGGTTTCTCCGTGGCCTGTAGTTGACACCGCCCCCACCAGGTTGTCAGCATAACCTCCGCTCCCTGAAACACAGGAAACATCTTACGAATTATCTGGGGTCATGCTAGCTAGCTGCTAACTGTGGTGTGCTGGGATTTATTTGGGTTTCAGAGTCAGAGGAGGCCTCACGTCATAATGTTCTGGTCTTCATTACATCTGGACTGCAGTTGAAATCGTTCGATACTAAATCACACTGAGGTAAAGACAATCTTATCCATGATTCTTGATGTGTCCATGACTGAAGTTAAAGTGGACTTTTCTCTCAGCATCCGACAGAAACCCGCCAATGTTCTGTCTGACCCAAGCTTTCTTCTCCAGTTGCAATTGCAACCTTTGTTTATTTTATTTATTTACTTGTTCTCTTTTGATAAGCCTTGTGGATTGTTTTCCAACTCATCCTTGAATCATCTTTTTTCACCCCAACACATCCTAGGCTCAGAATCTGCTGGAAACATCATGAAAGCAAGGATCCATCCTACCTTGGATCCAGAGGTATCAATAATATTTCTATTCCTTACTCGGGTAGAAGTACACATACTAAGGTTTAAAAAAACGTCTGTAGAGGCCATTATGACTACAATTTATATTAAAATATTAAAGCTGAAAAATGAAGGATGTTATAGGCTACGTGTTTCCTTGAATATCTGCCATGGACTTTGACATGGTCTAAGAACCACACTACATGTCTCCTATGTCCTTCCTGGTCTGGGAAATGGTTTCTGTCGTGGGCAGGTGCAACAGATCTTCTACCAACCAAAAGGGTGTAGGAATTTTACAAGTTCATACTCCTCATCCAACCATAGTCACATTCTCTCTAGCCAGCTAGTGTGAACTTTGTACCCTGTAGAACCAAAATGGCATGCTGACCATGTCCATCCCTTTCAGATCACACAGCAGCTCACATCATCTCCAGCATTACAATCGGTCCATGTGCTGTCATGTATCGACACGTCAATATGGAGCAAAACCTCTGAGGAAGGTTTTCCATCACCTTGTTGGAACTAAGAGACCAAGAATGAAGGCAGCTTTAGAGGAAAAAGGAGTCCAACCTGGTACTAGAACCTGTGGACCTGTTAAAGTGACCCATGAGTACATGGCTTTTGCATAATGTCAATAGGAACATTATTAGAGATGAATTAATAAAGAATTTAGGATATATTATTGTTATAATTCCAGTTATTAAAAGCAGCAAAAAAATTTCTAAGACTTTTGTTTTGAAAATCTCCATTCAGACTGAAGTTAACTCTGATTGCAGTTTTGCCGAACAGTTCACACAGTGAGGTTGAAATTTGGCTGCTGTCACAACGATGTAATCACTCATTAACTGACAGAGACAGATTAGACCGGTCCGACACACAGGCCAAAACCCTTCTACTGTCGTTTACTAAACTTGAGTATGATTTAGCCGCCATATCTGTTTAAACTAATTCTCTCAAATCATAATTTGGGTTCTGGGCAATTCCACATGCATAATTAGCTTATTCGTATTAACATCACATAATGGATGTAAAATGCAAACTATAACACTTGCATTAACAGGGAGTCCTTTTCACAAAATATGTTCCTTTTTTTCTTGCTAAGTATCTAAAACAAGTCTCCCTGTAACATGCTTAGTCGTCAGTGAGCAAAGAGCTCTCAGTTGTCCATTAACTACGAGTGCTTTGTTTATCAACTAAGCATAAATATCAAACTTCTCCAGGTCAAAGTTTAACAGACTGGTGAGCACAAGGAACAATCCATATTTTCCTTCAGCCCCTGAGTTGAAGAAGTTCCTTTAAGAGAAACAGGACTGACCTATACACGGGGTGTCACCCACCCGACCCTCCATCTTGTTTAACATTCCACCGGTGGAGGTTGCACACGCTATGTTGCCTTCACTGTCGACTGCCACCGCTCCGACTGTGCCCATCTTCCCCCTACACATGAAAAAACATGCTCATTGTTATTCACAAGAAAACCATATACAAACTAAATAATAAATAATGGAGCCTGACCTAAGCCCTGCACAACTTAAAAGCAAAAAAGATGTAGAAAAATGATTAAATGTTGACAGCTGAATAGACCCCATCCTAAGCTGTTTACTAGAGCCTGACCAGATTGATTTTTTTAGGCCGATACCGATGTTCAGGACTTGAAAAAACTGGAACCCGATATATCAGCCAATATCCGATGTATCAGCCGATATATACCAGGATATTTTGATTCAAGACTAAGAAACTGAACTCTACAGAATTAAATAAACAACTTTAATTTGAACGATGTCAGCATAAGAATATGGAAAAAAAATTAATAAAAAAGTGCCAAACTGTAAACACAGTGCTAAATAAAAAGGCAAACTGTCAATCTTCAAATAGGCCAACTGTAAACAATGTTGAATAAATAGGAAAACTGTAAATGATGGTAAAATCAAACTAAACAATCTTCAATAAAAGGGCAAACTGTACATGTTCAAAAAGGCCCACTGGAAACAATGATAAATTAAAGCCGCAAGCGGCGTTGGAGGCCCTCGCACCTCTGGCGCCGCTTGGCCTATTGCACCGCCCCGTCCACCAGCATCTCCCTCCCCACACACGTCATGGCAAACAGGCTCTT
>JAVQJG010223130.1:0-10988 GCA_036024015.1 Craterocephalus amniculus
AGAGAGATATGACATTAAAAGCTTTATAGTGATCCATTTTGGGCTTACTGTTTGTAAGAAGAAAACATACTATTTTAGCTCAACATTAACTAGAGTGCTTCATCTAATAAATGTGATAAACTGCTTTTTTAAACTTTCTTTCAATTTTCTATTTGTTGTTTTAAATTTTAAAGTCCAAGAATTCTGTGTACTTAACCAAAAATGTAAAAAGTCTGTATTACGTGACAGTTACAGATTGCAAATGAGTGAATTCCTGGAGGAAAAAATAATGTTTAACTACAAAAATTAAATCCAAATTCCCATCTTCAACCATTTGTACTTTTATGTGTGTGTTGAGTCTTTCATGAAAACAATGAAAAAGCTGCGTTCCGGCCTCTTTACATGGCTCATAACATTAATATGACATCTCATATGCTGATATAATTAAAATTTGGTGTGGGTGTATGAAGAAGGGACATGGGCCACAGAAAAAGACCCCCTCCACCCCCTCACTTTCACTCCGTCTCCTTACCCCGTCCTCGGTCCAGCCTCTAATTGTGGTGATCAGATTTGCGACGGGCTGACTCGGAGTGGCGGCTTGACAAACGCAATCATCCGGACAGCCCAGGGTTGAGTAGCTGGTGGTTGGCAGCTGCTCTGGCTCCTCAGCTGGGGCCCCAATGTTGTAGCCCCTCAGGGGGTCATCTAGCCAGCGGCCACCACTGACTGACTGGACCAGTCTGGAGTGATTCGGGCTTAGTGGTGGGGTGCTGGTTAAGTGAAGGAGCAGGATGGGGAGGGAGGGGATGGTGGAGTGAGGTCAAGGGCAGGATTTAAGGAAAGCAGGGGTGGGGGAGGTATTAAGAATGTGTGTTCAATTGTGGGTGAGGGGATCAGGAAATGAGAGGGTGATGATGAAGATGCTGTGTCGGGAATTATCTAAAAAGGTTTTGAAGAGCACGATCTGGAGCCCTTCCAAATGACTAGCCTAGCATTATGTATTGTAATGGCTCAGGCCCTGGGGTGTTGGGACCAGAGTTGCCACTGTTGTCAGTTACCAGACCAAGATTCATTTTACCAGCCTGCAACAACAATGACCCCTCAGACAGCAGCCTGGCTTTGCCTCAACCCTCCTCCATCCCCGCTGGTGAGGCATGAATCTGGAGCTGGAAGATTATGCAACCCTGTTTGGCCACTGAAAGCCTACTGAGAGGCCTGGCAGATAATTGGCTGAGCCCAAAGCTGTGCAAATGGTTAAGTGTTGACTTCAATTGATTGGATAATGGGTAATTGCATGCTGCATTTCATTCAGTGATATGCCGAGGGTCTAGCAGGGGTAAGTGAAGGTGAAGGAATGAATAGAGGAGGGGAAACATTTTGGCAACTGCGTTTGTGCAGGCTGAGATTTTACACTTTGAGAATGTTGCATTTTATTTGGATCATTAGTCTGAGGGGTTCACAAATTGTGCCGACCACTGATGAAATTTTAATTTGTAAATGCCTTGATACAATTATTAATAAACAAAATATTTAATTTACAGTTTTCTAATCTACTGTAGGGTTAAAACACTTTAATGGGACCCTGGTGCTGTTGTCCTTCAATGTTGAAGCAAATAGACCATCCAGTGAACCAAAGAGAGGAAGTGTAGGGAGACATGGACAGCCACAATTGAGTTTCACAAATAATCTCATTACCTGAAAATCACAGGAGTCTGTTACAACCCTGGCACAAAGGCTGCAACAATGAAGGGAGGAAGGCAGAAAGTGGTAGAGTAAAAATAAACAAATAAGCCTCTAAATGTGCCTTTCAGTGGTGTGAAGAGTGCGTGGATGGTAATGTGCTAATTTGTAGGAAACAAAACCAAACAATAACCTAAAACAGAAGAGAAAAAACAGACTGCTGCATGACCGTGGTGCTCTCCCAGTCCAATGGGAGACACACCCCATCAGCAGGCAGAGGATCAGCTTGAACTGGGCGAGCACATCGGGCCCAGGTGTGGCTCGCGCCCCAATTAGCACCTGAAAAAGAAACCAATAACTGAGTAGCAAAGAACAGTGTTGGTGTCGTCACAAGTCAAAACAAACTGTTTATTTTCTATGAACGATGCTTTTTATGTACTGAATCAAATATTTTCAAAGTACTGAGTCCAGAATGGTGATATAGCCATCTCAAATATGTTCTCATAGTTCCAGATTTTCCCAGTAGGGCACTTCACATTCAGATTGCAGGTTTACTGGTTTCTAGAGGCTCTTAAAGTAGAGTGGGAGGCTGAGCCCTCAGATATCAGACTTCACTACAGTATGTGGAACCAGCTCCCGGTTTAACGTTCAAATTAGGCTTAAAACTTTCCATTTTGATCAGTGTCATAGTCAGGACTTGAGGGTGACCCAGGTGAGCGATGGATGTGTCAGCTATACATGATAGTGCAGCATCTTAGTGACGCAACACGTTCCCTGAATGAGCCGGTAAGAGCGTTTATAACAGGGATGCAGAAAAATGGTCACAGCAGAGTCAGGATTCTTATTTACTAAAGATTCTGAATCAATCAAAATGTTCTAGAATCAATATTTTTAGACTTTAAAACTGTTTGACAGATTGTTAAGTGACAAAAAAACTGTAAACTTTGCAAAACTAAATGTCACCTCTTAAAAAAGATTATTTCTGTGTATTTTGTAATCTTTAAATCTCTTCATTACTCTTGCTTATAGAAGAATGTGGTTAATCCTGGAATTGGCACCCATCGTTACTAAAAATTCTTTTCATGAATCCAGATTTTCTTCCATTTCGGGCCCCTGACAGTGTGTGGGCCCTAGTGAGCTGTGCTGGTTGCACCATTGAAATTAATTCATGCCACTGGCTTGCAGTGTTGCAAGCTCCATACTTTAGTGGTAAGACCGGAACTCTAACAGAAGAATCCCAAAAGTCAGATCGGATTTCCTTTAACCTGAGGAAACACAAAAAATGCACACAGACCCATTCTGTTGTTGGAAATGCTGCTTTTTCCTTTGTCTCCCCGCCCCCCTTTTATTAGGTAATGGTGCTTAAGTTATGCTGGAACAGGTTTAGTCTGCCGAGGGACATCCCATGATGCCCTGAGGATTTTCTTCCATTCATCTCTTTGCTCTTTATTTCCAGGTATGACTTTGATGTAATTAACTTGTCTCTTTGTTCTATCTCAGGTATCCCTGCCTAAAGGTTATGGAGCTTATTGACCACCTTTCCTGTCTTCTCCTCAAACTGGTCCAGCAAATGGACATCCCTCCTGGTTCTGGCTCACAATATGTAAAGCTATCCATTGGTTTTCCTTTATTCTTTGTGGATTATTTTAAATGTATCACAACTGAGGTCAACTGATTACATACGGAGAGAAAATGAACTCATTATCAGAGTACATTCCATTTTGTGTCCAGTTTTAGCAAACGTATGTTCAAATGGACAAATGATCTCTGGATTTCAAACAAATATAACAACAGAATTTATTAACATCTTAAAAAAATGCCAAGCAACATAAAACTATGCGGTGTGACAGTCAGTATTATCAGTGTGTCAACAGATGTATGAGTGTCAAGTAGTGTCATGCAGTGATGAAAGTGTACAACTTAAACTACTGCGGCCCGAGACCAACCAAACAAGACATGGGGCCAGCTGCTAGGGAGAGGAAGAGAAGGGAGCCAACAGCCTCCATCAGCTGGAATCTAAAGACTGTTGGGAGAAATGGCCAGGCGCTCCCGATCATCATAATGCCCACAAATCCCTGTAAAAGAAAACTAAGGGAGAAAAAGAAAAGAAAATCGGCCTAAGAGCTTCATCACAAAAACATAATAAAATTCACACATGCAGAAATTACAAAAATGCACAAACATGAACATTTTACACTCAATGTTTTTACCTTGACCTTCACAAATCTAATAATTTTGTGTTCGAAAAGCCTGAAACAGACAAATGGTTAAATGTTTGCACCAATCGTCTGATATGCTCGAGCAAATCTGCAGATTAGTTTATGAGGGCACAAGGAAATTTTTTTAATCTTTGCACGTTTCCAAGATCCTCATATTTTCTTGGAAACAATGTGTTTAAGTGTTGGTGGAAAGGTGCGTAGAAGGAAATCAGATGAAAACTGAGATGAATAAATTGGTCTGTGTGTAAATACAGTTTTGTCCCGTGTATATCAGGTGATTCGTGCACACATATTTAACCATTTGTCTACGTAGGAGATGTTTCAACTACAACATTTTTTCCTTTGTGAGGTTGAAAGTAAAATAAATTAAAAATAATGTAAAAGCACAAATGTAAATGTAAAAAAACGATGTAAAAATGAGCATTGATGTGGACTGTTTGAACCTGACAGCTACCACTTAATACATGCCAACAATGTGTCCTCTACAGTTAACAGAGTTGATTTTGGTGTCCCTCAGGCCTCTGGTACTAGGCCAGCTCTCCTCACCTCTTACATGCTCCCAGAAGGCAACATCTTTAGGAATCATGGCATATTATGCAGATGACACCCAGCTTTATTTGTCTCTGTGACCTGGTGAAACAAATCCGTCTCCCAAGCTCCAGGCTTCTCTTTCTGATACATACTGTAAAAGCAAAGATGTGCAGGAATTTCCTATCTCTGAATTCAGTCAAAACAGAGGTCGTAGTTGTGAGTCCTAGGTATCTCAGAAATTTAATTTCAATCTGTTTTGTTACCATAGTGGCATATCCTTAGCATATATGCAAAAGTTCCGAGTTTTTTAATTAGAGGTTTTCTGAAGCTGCGAATCCTTATCAACAAAACATAAACAAATAAAAGAGGAAATATATTGATTTGCATACTATTTGTCTTTATGTGTACATTTATTCCTTGAGGTTAAGTTACAGAAATGCATGCACTTATTCAAGATATTCTAATTTTCTAGGTTGTAGTACATATAACTTAACACCCACGCACACACATGCACACACATTCACACACATGCACAAACATTCACAGACTATGACACTGAGTCAATCTTCCACCATACCCATATCTGAAAAGTGCCTTGAGATGTCTATGTTGCAGGACGATGCAAATAAAACTAAACTGAATTATATTCTTGCTCACACACCTGCGCAGGCTTCTACTGGGTGCCACACATCACGCCTTTATTTTTGTTTCTTGTTTAAGTAAATTTGACCTAATATCAGAGGACGGACAAGATTACTGTTGCTTTGATTTGATTTAAATGTGTTTTAGTGTTCACTAAAGATCTAAGCAGCTGATTTCTGGTCTTGTAGGACTTCATCTCTCAGGGAGACTGAGCTGAGAGTAAAATTCTTATATTCTGTGTGGTTAAAGTTGTAAAGCCAAACTAAAGAAAACTATACTTAAACTAGACTATATCAAAGGTTATTTTCTGTGCTTTAGTGGGTAGCATATGGTTTCAAGGAAAATCTGGAAAACACGTCAGCACTCATCACACAACGATGGTAGCATGTTGTGTAGCATCACATACAGATTTTCATTCATCCCGAGGGGGTCGTAATTGTTTGAGCTAACACAGTGGTTCATCAGCATGGTTGACTAGAGTAAAGGAGGAGAAGACTTTTCCCAGCAGAGACAGGTCAGGTCAAAAGGATTATCTGAGGCACCGGACATCCCCAAATCAACTGATCCTCCCCAACAATGACGCACTGCTTAATGCTCCTACAAAGGGTTGAGAGCAGCAGGAGCGTCATGGAGAAAATGGCTCAATGATTTGTATCAGCACTGGATCAATTAAGCTGCTTACAGATCGTCATGAAAAGATAGACATAACTTTTTTAAAAGACTGTGTAAATTTTCAGCATGCAGTTATTGTTTTGCACAGTTATCACTAAAAACAGAAGAAAAATGTTCGGGTAAGCAGGACGTAGTATTCCTACAAACATGTACCCCCGCATGTATCAAAGATAAGTAGTGAATAAGAAATCATAGTCAGAAATCAGTCAGTTTTTTAGTCTTTTTATCTATTGTTAACTTTTTTGTTATTCTGTTTTAATCATTATTATTATTTGACACAAATAGAACTGTGGGAACCCAACAGCTCAAAACCCAGAGATGTTCCATTTACAGCAATATAAAACTGAGAACACAAATCAGTTTTAGCATATGCTGATAGATATTTGTGAAAGTTTATCAAGTTTCCTTAGTTGCATCTTTCATAGCCAAAAACAACAAAGCAAGGCCAATAAAATACACCAAATAAAAAAAATACGTAAAACAGAAATATGACAATGCTTAATAAGAGGGCAGGTAATAGAAATGTCTGATTCTGAATGCTTGTTTTTCAGTTTGGATTATTTTAGGTGCTCTGGATGATTGTCTGCTTCGTTTACAGAGAGCAGCACGTCCCTGCAGGTGTAGCAACAGGTATTTCTATTTTTCTATTCATTTTTTCTTCCTACCCCCTTCCCTTGTTTTCCTTTGTCCACTTCAGCTTTATCCAAAATAAAGACCAATAATCAAGATTCAAGAAAGGAGACCTTTATATCCTCCAGTAACCCGTGAAATCTCCACTAGATCTCTGCACCGCTGAGCATGATCATCAGTTTCTCAGAAACAGTCGTGTGTAAATTGTGATGAATAGATTATCCTTCGGGTGATCTGTAGGTGTTTGCTAGGCCTTTATATTCCATCCAGGATGTTTACCAACTGTAGTGTTTAATCAGAAACTTAAAATGGTAAATCCATGAAGATTGATCCATGATAACATCAACATTTATCACATTTTCATCATAAAAAAAGATCTCTATCTCTAATAAGGTGTAAAGAGACCTTAATTTTGACCTGAAAATTATATTAAAACCACCTCAGGTCAAATTTGGTCACAATCAGATATAAATGGAGCTTCTATATTGGCCAGTTTATATTTACGCTGTAACTACG
The DNA here is from genome assembly GCA_036024015.1 of Craterocephalus amniculus. NCBI lineage: Eukaryota > Metazoa > Chordata > Actinopteri > Atheriniformes > Atherinidae > Craterocephalus > Craterocephalus amniculus. The sequence goes on from JAVQJG010223130.1 coordinate 6,870, forward strand.
TAGACTCTGAATAGTTCAGCAGAGGCTAGATGTGCACCTCCCACCCCCACTATGTGAACACGTCTATGTGGAAGTAGTTCCTTGGTCAGATTGTGAAAACTTGTTTCCAGATGTTTGATGTGGCAGACACATCGCAGATTTCCTGCTGAAAATCCATGGAGAAGCCAAAACAGGACACCTGCAAGCAGGCTGTGCTGCATCTCTGTACACACTGTAAACAGTTTGCTCTACTGATACCCACAGATCCAGAAGGAAATACCCTAAATACAACCTCAGAAACTGCCAATCTCACAGTATCTGGGGGCCCCAGATACAGAGAGACTGACCAGAATTTTCAGCTGATTAACTGATCAGTCACAAAAATTAATTTGCAATAAATTTTCTTTGTTTTAGTCTCTAAACAAATTTTTTAAAGAATGATTTAAGCTGAACGGAATTCAGAAAAACTCTGTCCAGGTTTTATTATTTAACGTGACAGTATGAAGAAACAAACTTTGAAAAGAATATCGGGGATCAATCTGAGTTTAGAAAAACTATAACATTATGAGTTCCGGCCCGAACCTCTTACCGTCACCTCAGCTGACACATACTAGGACAGAGGAGACACCAGTGATGAGAGCCTCTTGCTCGTTTGGTTCCCAGAACCCTCACACTATCCTTCCAGCCACAAAGCGCCTTCCTGCAGCCTGCCATGTCCTCAACATGCTGAACCAGGCAGGCCAGCACATCTAAGCTGCTCAGATGAGGTTTCAGTAGAGAAAGGTGGAGGAATGACTCTGTAAAAGACTCTAAGTGAGCGGTGAATGAATGTGGCGGCTGTTTCATGTTAATGTGTCTGCTGGGCTTCTTCCTGAGGACCTCATTTCTATGCATCGTTTCTGGGAGTCTCCTCATACATGCAGTAAGGTCTTTTCTGGCTGTTTCTTCAAGCAACTCAGGGTCAAGGACATCTTTTCCTTCACAAATGGGACAGACTTGCTTATTGCATCAAAAATATTTTTGTTTAGGTTATTTCATACACAGAATCTCTGCTTTTGTAAACTCAATAAAGCCCATTCCATCCCCTGTCTTTTTAGCTACTTGCCATTTAAAGCAGGAATAAAGCCCGAGCGTAAGGAGAAGCCACTGCTCATTAACCCCTCGGTACTTTACAATGAATTCTGGAGGCTCATTGTGCCGAAGGGACAGTGTTTCCCTAACGAGAGACTGGGGGATGGGGGATCTTTTACGTTCCAAAGCCTAAGGTCTTGGTATTTACTTTCAATCGTACCACGTAGATCAGTAAGCAAACACAGTGAAAGCCGCACAAAATGGACAAAACTGAAAACTCCCTCACAAGCTTTGGATATAAAACTGGGGAGAGTTTGTTTACTGTAAATTCCACAAGAAGTTATTCAATTTTGTGCTCCAAATTAAACATCTTTGCAACATTCCTGTCACTAGAAGGTATCATGAACTGAAGGCTGAGCTTTTCCCAAAACAGAAGAAGCAGATCATTACACATTAGTAGAGGAGGACTGAGACAAAAAATGGTCTTGGCATTTTGGCCCAGACCAGCCCATACATGATCAGGCACACCACAAATCTTGGTGTTCCCAATAATTTGAATATCAGCCATACAACTCTCACAAAGATACATCAATAATCCTAAAAAATATGTTAAAAAACAAATAAACTCTCTCATATAAAAAATACAAACACCTTCACAGAAACTGCCTGAAACACATTTTGACCTAAACTATCCCTCGATGGGCCCACAACCAGTAATAAAAACGCTGATAAAGAAATACAGAAACTTGCTGACTCACTGCTAATGTTGATGAATGATGGTTACAAATCATCTTCTCACTTTCAAAAAAGATGATTTAGTTCAGGAAGACATAAAAGAACTAAATTCAACATCTGCTGTTTTAACCAGCAAATATAACCGACCAGTTAAACACAACCAGCTAACCAGCAACACAACCAGTTAGCCAGTGAACACAACCAGCTAATTAACAAACACAACCAACCAGTTACCCACTTTATACAACCAGTTAACCAGTGAACACAACCAGCTAATTAACAAACACAACCAACCAGTTAACCAGCAAACACAACCACATAATTAACAAACACAATCGGTTAACCAGTGCATCAACCAGTTAACTAGAAAACACAAACAGCTAACACAAGTTAACCAGTGAACACATCAGTCAACCAGCTCTTCTCCTGCTGGAAACTTTGCCGTCATCAACATAATGTGAGGAGACAAACTAACATGGTGGTAAAACAGCAGTTAACTGGCATGTTTCAGTACTTCATCATAACTTTGTAAACTGTTAGCAAGTTTAGCTGCTAACTGGCTCGTATCGATCAGACTTCCTGGCTTTAATGGGTCATTTTTACTCAGAACAGAACCTTAGTGATGTGAAAAAAGTGCAGCTACCACAGCTTCTTTCCATCATCGTCATCAACATCATCATCATCATCATCATCATCATCCTCATCATCATCATCATCATCATCATCATCATCATCATCATCATCATCATCATCACCATCTTTGCAGAAGAGAGTCCCGCTGTGGAAGGTGTGTGATTTAATTTGGGTCATTTGGCAGCATTTTTGCTTCAAATTGTACATTCTCTCTTGGGCTCCTCTCCGTGTCTTCTCCTCGGTTCTGACAGGCAGCTACTGGTACAGAACCAGTATGTGATTGGTTCGACCTGGTGTCAGTTTAGAACAAAACCAATGGGCCACAGATGGATTCAGGTTTGTTGGAGAAGGGATGCATCTAAAAGTTTCAGCAGCTCCAGGACTGGACTGACGCACCCCTGATTATGATGACTGAATTATTCAGGCACAGGGACCACAGTGAGGAGGGCGTGTTTGACAGAATCCTTTCATTAAAAATGATGATACATTTAAAAGCTTGATTTTAATTGGCTACTATTTAAGTCATGTGTGTGCTAACCATGAAAATGTTAATGGTTCATCTTGAGTTTTAGGCTGCTCTGTTGTGGATGAGGTGACATCTGATAGAAGTCCTAAAAATCCCAGTTTTTTTTATTATTCTTGTTATTTTTATATAAGAATGCACGTAGAAGCTCAACCCTTTTAATCCCAGTCAATTTCCAGAAAGTTTTAGAACATGTCCTTAGTTGTCTGATTATGATGCTAAAATGATGTAAAATGAGATTATCAATAGACATAGCACCATAAAGCTATAACCAATACAACCAAGCAGAATTTATTAAATAACCACACACATCAGCAGTGGCCAAGCCTTCTAATCTGCACATCTTTCTCTAAAGTCTTGGCTTTCAGGAGAAAACATATTGGCATTGAAACAAACACAGGACCAAAATTATTTACATATACACATTTTCCTCCAGCTTTTTTGCTATATGCATTTAGCTGCCATTTAGCTCCTATTTTATAAAACCAACTCCAGAGGACCGTTATTTTCTTTTTTTTAGACACACAGAACTTTCTGCTCACTTGTTGATCTTTGGCTGCTCCTGATTTGACCTTTCCCTCTATCTAAGCTCTCTGATTGGTTACGAGTTTGACATGAAATGATTTAATCAAAGTTTCCAGGTCTGCGACAGACTGGCGACCTGTCCAGGGTGTACCCCCGCCTCTCGCCCCTTGACAGCTGGGATAGGCTCCAGCACACCCGCGACCCACTTGGATTAAGCGGTTCAGACAATGGATGGATGGAAAGTTTCCAGGTCCAATTCAGGTTTCACAGCAACATAGTGATCTTTTTTATTACAAAAATATGAAACATAACAGTAAAAGCATGGATCAGTTATTGCAGATTTGCAGTATAGAGCATGGGTATGGAGAGAAAAAAGTATCATATCATTTGTGTGTGTGTAATACATGAGTTGTAATCTGTGTAAACTCATTTGTGTGTAACTTTGGGTAGTTGTATGTGTAATACATGATGTGTAAACCATGCAAACCATTTTGTGTGTAAATTTAGGTACTTGCAAATGCATATTCAACTGTACTCAAAAATACTTACAAATTATACACACAAAATAAATTTACACACGCACAAATTACAAAAATGCACACAGATTAATATTTTACACACAAATATTTTACCTGGCTGTGTTCAAAAAGGCT
>JAVQJG010223153.1:0-20356 GCA_036024015.1 Craterocephalus amniculus
GCAAAGTGGAGAGCGGCGCAGTTTTGCCAGGATAACAGACGCAGTTCCATGTTTGCGGCTTTGATAGATAAGCTTGGGCCGATTTTAGTGGAGCAAAGCCGTCTGCGCCTGTTTTAGTACACGCAAAGCGTTAATAAATCGAGGCCTTAGTGTTCAACATGTTCAACAAGCTTTGACGAATACTTTCTGTCACTGCAGGTGTGTCTGGGTAGTTTGTATAGAATGTTATTTTCTCTGATGCTACACTTTCTGCATGGTGGTACAGCTATTATATGAAATAACTGAATTTTCTTGTAGAAAGCAGTTTCTCCTCAGCCCGTCTCACAGCCCAGAGAACCACAGGCTCAACAGCGTCCCTCACCTCAGGGTAAGGAACATTAATATGGCAGAATTTATTTGTATACACGTTATGAGTGTATACAAATGTCACTGTTTGATTGATCTTCCAGGTGGTCCCCAGCAAAGCCCTCCATCCCAGCGCCCACAACCTCAAGGTCAACCTCCTGCACAGACCCAGTCACCCGCTGCCAGCCCCGCTACTGGTGACCCCAGTACCCAGGCTAAAACCAGTCAAGGACCTGCTGCCCAACCTCGGCCTCCAGGTCAGGGTGCTCCTCAGCGAAGCCAGGGAGGTGCCCCTCAAACTCAGAGGCAACAGTCTGTAACGCAGCAACAGAAGCCCTCTGCAGGCGGCCCTGGCCAAAAACCCCCTGGTGGGCAGCCGCAGCAACAGAAACCTGCCCAACCGCCTAGACAGCAGTCACAGGGGGGATCACAGCAACAGAGAGCACCTGGGCAGCAAGGGCGGCCCGGAGCACCCACCACCCAGCAGCCGCGGCCTGCTGGTCAAGGCCAGGGTGGCCCGGGAGGACGTCCCCCTCTGCAACAAAAGCCTCAGCCCCCACAGAAGCCCGGTCAGGACAACCCAGCTATGGGCGGCTCTCCACAGCTAAAGTAAGTAGCTGCATGCGAAAACTGCAACTTGGATCAGTTTCATTTCATTTTCATAAAATGAACCTCAAAGCTCATGTGCACAGAGGATTCTCCTTAACTTTTTGCTTGCACTGAAATCTGCATGATAAGTCTCTTTATAGACAGTGATCCGCCTGAATGTGCATGGTTTGTTGGTTCTTATTTGTCCATTTTTTTGAAGCGGAAATCATTTCAGATTGTCTGGAAAGATTGTGATACATAAAATGACTAGGAGAAGTTATAACAGAATGAAATGTCCAAACTTTATAATTCCTGTCTTTGTTGAGAAGAAGGACAGAAGGATGTTGACATACTAAAGTGGGAGGCAGTTTTAGAAAAACAATAAGATTTCATGCTAAACATAAAGTTAGTGGACAACCATCGGGAATTGGTTCTGCTATAATAAAACAAATTCCCATCATCATTAAGTATGCTGTCAAATTGAAAACAGACACAACATATTTATCATTACACATAATAAGAATAATAAACTGATGGGTGAATTACCTGCAGACCTTGTGCAATTCATTTTCATTTAAAAGCTACCTTGCTTGTGAATTTGCGAACTTTTCACCATTTTTCCAAAATTTCTACAAAAACTTGTCGGAAATGTCAGTACGTACACAGAAAGACAAAAAATGATTGGACATCATTAACCAATGATTACACATTATGGAAGACATGTGAAATTTTTTGGACAAGCTGGTGATTGATTTGAAATTGAAATGACCTTTAAGCGTTTGCAGTCAATTAGAAAATAATCAGGAGGACATGGATGACCTCTTGTATTTACTAAACAGCGTCATCTCGATTGTTTGGGGAAATCAGGGCATTATATGAAAAAAACCTTCCTGCTCATCAGGCTAGCAAAAGCTGTAAAACCACTTCTGAAGAGCTGGGGCTCTGCTAGCATACAGTCAGACAGAGAAAGTCGAAAAAATTTAAGATGACACATATCTTCTCCACACGTGGTCCACCAGCAAAGACTGCCCCAATAAGGTGTGTAGAAATAAACCCAGGCTAACCTTAAATCTGTTAAAGGTGTTGTTGACATTTATTGATGCTAATATCGATAAGCTAACTTAACCTTTAGTGTTGAGGCAGGAAGGAGAAAGACACAAAATTGCAGCTCATCTTTACTTTGCAAAGACATGCAGACAAACCAGAAAATATTTTGGGGGATTAAAAGAGCAGTGTTGTGTGTGGATGAAGGATAAACGTACTTCAGTACCCATCCGTAAAAGTATTGTTTGGGCTTGCTGGGCTGCATCCAGGCCAGGAAAACTTGATGAATTCTGAATTGAATCAGCAAAGTCTCAAAGAATATCTGAGGATATCTGTCTGTGAAAACTTGTGTCCTGCCACAAGACACTTTCTCAAATCCTCAACAAAAACTCTGGTAGGTCTGGAAAGTGAGCAGTTCACACAATGAAACCCAACCTACAGAATATGGGTGGGGTGGGTATTGTTAAGAGCATGATTTGATTAGATTTGGATTATTTGGGTTAAGATAAGATTCGATCTCAATTCCAATCTAAAATGGCCTCAAATGTCAGATATAAAACCTGAAAGAGCTGGCTTTATGCTGCCGCTCACATTGGTTACCACTGTATTGTCTGATCTCATGCTTAAAAGGGCTTCATTTCAGTGGTTAACAGGTTCTCCAACGAATGATTTTCACAAATAAACGACTCATATAACCATGTTTTTTTTTTCAAACCCTCTTATCACCAGTCCCTGATATAACACGCATCACTTTGCATCCAGAAAAGTCATTCACTATTCATATCATATCAAAGCCGACATGAAATGATAAGGTAATACTGAATGACCCCAGAGAAGGACTGGCCTTTAAGCATCTTTTACTGAAACTTTTTTCTTTCCTATATCTCTCTTTCCTTCTTGCCGCACTCCGGTCTTCTCATTCCATCGGTCTGCTGCATGACTTTAATAGCCTCTCCTTCTCCTCTATTGCCATTTCCCTCTCTTTATAGCAAGTCCCAGTCTCTTACCAATACCTTCAACATTCCAGAAACTCCGGCACCAGGAGCCAGCCTTAGCCAGGACGAGGTGAAGGCTGAAACCATACGTAATCTACGCAAATCTTTTGCCAGTCTCTTCTCAGACTGAGATGGCAGGAGACCGACCCCTAACCACACCCTTCCTTCCCCTCCTCCCAATGAGAGAAACGTGTACAGGCAAATCGAAGGACCGATTCCTTCATCACCCAACGAGTAAGGACCAACAGGATCGCCAATTTACGTCTACAGAGTCTGATAGGAAAATTGTCACGCACTGCTGAAACAACTGAAATGTATTAGAACAAAAGGTAGAATGCGGTCAGGCACTGATGTTTGAAACGTTTCATGCCTTGTTTCAAGTTTATGTGAGTCATAAAATCACACAGAAGCTTGTAAATGTGTGCAGCACACTTACACAAGAAAAGAGGCAACACAATACTGGTCCCTCTTGGTTGTTTGTGCTGTAAAGTTATTGTGGCTTTTATGTTCGAATAAACGAAGGGACTGTGCAAATGGTTTTCAGGTGGGGAGAATTGCCCTTTTTCTTCCAAACAAAGATTAACCGTAATCCAATGATGAACAGACAGTTATTCTATTATTGGCTGGAAAAAACTGATGCATCAGCTTTTTTCATGTAAACCTCAAAAAGTTTCACCCCAAATCCCAAGAGCTTCCCATCCTAAAACACAAAACTCAGCCTTCTGAAAAAGCTCAAATAAGACCGCCCTCCTTCTTCCTTCCTGAAAACATTGAACAGTCCTTATTTCACTTCAGCTGCACATGTAGGCTGTCCGGTGTTAGTAAGTGTTTGATCTGTTTAAGACACTTTTTGCTGCATGTCATCAGGGGGCAATCGTTGCGCTTGTAACTGTGTCGTCACATAGGTAAGTCTGTAAAGTAGCCCCGTACAGTAGGTGTTGTAATTACAAAGTCATTCTCGTGTTTCTCCCTTTTTTTCCCCCCTTTTTTTCTGTTGCCTCACAAATATAAAAGCATGCCTTACACTGACAAGAAGGTCAAATCAAATGGAGCTGTCTCAGGGATGTCCACTTGATTGTGACCCTTGTGTGTGGCTGAGGGTCTTCCATTACACTCTTAACTCAGATGTTTACAACTAACAAAGGACAAGCATGCATTTTCGTGAAGTACAATGTTCTGTTATTTGCACACAGAGTATACAAAAAAATTATACTTGAATACAATGTTATGGACTGATGGATGAAGTCTGCATTTCCAGGTTTATTCATCTGCCGCTTATCAAGGCAGCATCTCAGTGTTTTCTCTCTGAGGTGCTGCTGTGTCTGCGGCGGGTGAACTGCGGCGGGAAATAGCACAGAGGGGGTCAGTAACTGTTCAGGTACAGCTAGTAAAGATTTTTCTTTTTGAGTTGTCCAATCATAGTCCCATTTTTTATTTTTTACTTGACTGAAAAGTAGCTTTTAAATTGAGCAAATTTACAATACTTTTGTCAGGAAATCAGGCCGATTTAGGTTTCCGCAGTAGTACTGGTTGCTTTGCACTTCATCGCAACCCTTCGTCTGTTTGGGATCAGCAGACTCTTTACTTCCAGAAATTGTATGTCGCTTGCTTTCTAATAGATGTATAACATATTCCAAAGCATACTCAGCCAAGGAATGGTCATTTATAACGCTTATCTATACAATAAAGAAAGGAAAAAAATGTAAGGGTATTGGAATATAAGCTGCAGGGTGATCCCCTGCAGTAGTTCAAGCACTTACTACCACCCACCTTTTGCACTGACAAAGCTTTCTTTAATCACTATGGAAATCCAAGCACTTACTAAAATAAAACACATTTCTGTTTCTAGACACTGAAATGTCTTCCAGAAGGGGTGCATTACATTTGAATGTTGATGTAACATGGCAATATCCTGCTTTATAGAGAAGATCCAATAGCTAAAAGTAGAAAGGAGTCCCGATTCCCCTGCAGATCCTCTACGCTACCTGTGCTTCGGTCTGCTTGTGTAGCCACAGTGACCCCTTGTGCTCAATGGTGCATAAATGTGTGAATGTTTTTCTGTGACTAATCAAACAGAATAGATGTGTCGTGCAAAGCTCAGAGTGATGCAGATTGTCACCTCTCTCCCCCAGCTGCTATTTGTGCTTGTTGATATTTGATGTGTCTTTAACTTGTTATGTTTTTATTTTAGAAAACTGTGGACTGTTGTTCTAATTCATTTTGCATCACCTTTTTCTCTACTCACCACTATCAGGTCATGAGTTTATGCAGCAGTGATTCAGGGCCTCATTTTTACATTTTACAGAAACTCAGTGTCAGTGCATAACTGTTTAACTTATTACAGCACAGCCTACTGTCAAGGGAATCCGTGGGAGCCGTACTTGTTACACTGAGTGTGTAATTTATGAAAATGAGCCATCACCTTTAGCATGGATGGCTAACTTTGAAAAATGTCATTCTGTCGCTCAGAGGCCTGTTGGCCGTACTGAGACATTTGCCAGAAAGAATGAGATGGGACAGCAATGCAGTTCTGTAGTTTTTTTATTTATGTTTTTGATATTCGCAGATTTTTTGTTTTTTAAGTTCTGCATTATTTATGGTAGATTTATTTGACTGTGAATGTACTTTTATCTTTCTTACAGCTACTTTTATCATTTTCTAATTGCACTGTATAATCATAGTGGAAAAAGTGAAATCATTACAACTTTGTGAATGAGTGAAAACTGAATGTCGGTTTAATGCCTGCCAGATGTAAAAATGTACACCATAGATGTAAGTGAAAAAAATCTGAGGTTTTTGTTCATCAAAAATAAGACAATGCATAATGTAAAATGATTGTGGATTATTGAATTCAATGTTAAAAGATAAAATGAAATAAATAGATGTTATATGCAATGTAGCTATATAATGTGAAAATGAGTATGTTAAAAAAACATGCACATGTCTAATAAAATCTATGACCAACAGTAACTGTGGAGCTTGTTAGCATTTACTTCATGTCTCTTACGTAATAAGGATATAAGTATATTAATTTGCATTGGTCTTAAATAACTTTCATGTCTTTAGATTTTGTTTCCTTTAGGCTAAACTCTTTAAATGTTTTAAAATAGTCTTGAGTAATAGTTAAACAGCCCTTTCAGAGTTTTTCTTTGGATGTCAGCTGCTATTTCACTCAGTTGAGTCTGTTACCTGAAAATGTCCATAGGAATGTGTTTTTGTTAGGTCACTGAACACTATGAATCATTCATCATACAAGGTACACAATTTAAGAGGTGAACCGGTGTTTGTGTACACATAACAGACAATTAAGAAAGGAATACATTTATTAAATTTTAAATGATGTTTTAATGGTATTATTAGTAGTAGTAGTATGTCAGTTTTTGAAATGTAAAATAGGATGTCTGTGGCAAAAATGTGATTCCCTATAGCCATTAGCTGACAGATTTATCTTGCCCGTTAGTTGATCCATCGACTGAAAGTTTAGATTCAGACTGTATTTCTATACAGAAGCAGTTTCCAGTTTTCTTGCCAATATGAAAATGTGACGGGTGGCTTAAGACTTTGAGGCTACTAATGTTTGACTGTTTGGCCTTTTAATGTCTGTATGTTGCAGTCTTTGCTGTTTTATAGAGCAGTTTTAGCAGCAGCACAATGTGACCACAAGGTGGTGTAGGTCTATAGCCTTCATCACACAACTAATAGCATGTGTGTCCTTATGTAATAACAAAGACGATCATAATATGCAATCACTTAAGATTGATTTAATTCATTTTTGCATTAAATACCCATCAGGTACTTTGGATAGCATTAATCAAGTCGGGGATGCTGCAGTGGTGAGAGTTTCTCAGAATTTTGTTTTCTGTGTGATTAAAAGCAATGTGGTGTTATTGTCATTAAATTTGAAGACAAACTGAATTTTTAACTTCTTTAGCCAAATAGGCTCCCAGTGATTGTGTAATCCCATCTATCTTTTTTTTAAACTGAGGGTGCAAAAAAAGGTTTTATGTTGCAATATATACTGGTCTTTTATTAGGGCTTCAGATGTGAGCACAGCTGCGGCAGCTGAGAGAGGCTATTAGTATTATGCTCGTCTCCACTCAAGAGAATGATTTGCTTCATAGCCTTGTCTCGTATAAATCAATGACATGTATAGCTGAAACAAATGCATTAAAATTGTGCCATTATTCTCTCCATTTACTCTCCACATTCATCTGTAAAAAAAGGATTTGCCCTGTCCAAATATTTTGGCAGCCAGATTTCATGCAGCGTGCAAGAGAGTTCAATTTTAATCACCAAATGGATCAATTTCTTCTTCCATTGAACCTTTTTCATTGCAGAAAAAAAGTGTATGGTGTGCAAAATCCAATTTGCAGACAGGATGTTTTATGGCTGCTCACTCACAAAAAAGGTCAGCGCAGTTTTTAAAGCTCTGCCTGCTTACTTGCATTTCTGAAAAAAACATGCCCAGGGGAGCCATACTATTCTCAACCGAATTCAGGTTTAATTCGAAGGCAGGATTTTAATCTAATCAGTAAAAACACGATTGCCAAATCTATTCACAAATCTGTTTGTGTGCTTTTGCTTATACAACTTTTATGACTTTGCTGGTTACAAATAAAGGATTCAAGGATATTACAAACCAGAGTCTTGTTCGGTTTCAGACAGGAAAGAAGACAAGAAGAGGGGGCCATCACGATTTCTTCCCCGAGCCAGGATATTTCTAGAGCTGACCCATTTAAACAGCCTGGAGAATCTGCAGGCACACAGGTGCATCTGGATGGCTGCAGCTAGCATGTGTAATATTACACATATTAAAATGCCATTAATTCACAAATGGAGGCATGTGTCAAAACTGATTTGCACATGTAATTTGATGGGTGGCCATGCAGAGTGTAAAGCATTCAAATGTTGGGGGGTGGGTTCAAAGCAGTGGATTCAAATGACTACACTGAGTTTCATTCAGATACAGAAGACATATAACAAGAGTTCTTAACATGCTTTTCAAAAGGGATGAAGAAAATCCTTTTGATTCAGCTCCCAAAGGGTCATACGAATGAGAAACGGCGGCCGTTGCAGCAGCTATTATACGCAGCATAAGCCTCGCACAATTAGTGCTACCCAGTACTGCTTTGCATTGTGCTGCCGAGGGATGGAGGGTGAACGATATCCATATTTAGAAAGCCCTCATTGATTCTTCCCAACTGAGGCACAAAAGATTTGTTGTCTCTTTAGACTTGAATACCAGGGACCTTAATGACAGCATTATGAAACCTCCTGCTGACCTGAATCAGTGTTTGAAAATCTCATGAAACTCTGAACTGGAGCTGTTTGGTAGAACTGAATATAGCCGCATTCTGTTCCTGCGTTGTTACATAACAATATCATGGTGACAACGCACTACCAGAAATAATTTGCATCACCAGGAGTTCTCAGAGAGAAGCGAGCTCCCACTGAGAGGCCCATCCCTTCCTTCCAAATGTGTTTTCCCTTTAATAAACCCGCACACATGACTGAGTGATTCCTCGGCCAAAATGGCAGATGAGGGATGAGAGAGGAGTGTGTAATAAAGATTTAATTAAGTCTCACCATGGGAAGTCTTACAGCGACTCCAGAGAGCAGGACAGAGGAGTTTGTGTTTGCTCACAGCAGCTGCGAATAATATCTACACTATTCTTACTTTGACCCATACGTACCAAGAGAGCGATCAGAGAGTGCGTCCGCATCAGTGCAAATCTTTTTTTAAAATCTAATTTTCACCATGAGGCTGCCAGAGGGGGTCTCCTTCTGGTAAACGTTATGTTAACTTTAAGCTGTCAATTTCTGTTGGAGATACAGTTATCTTGGCAGTGAACGACATGCAGGCTGTATGTCTCTAAATGTGATATGAGCCTGCACTGCCGCTGCAGATGCATGGATCTGCAGATTGTTGAAGATTTATGAGCATTTTCCCCTTTCCTGCATCCTCTATCTGTGAGACGTGGATTTTTATGGTCTCCACAGACAGCTCCTATGAGCACTTTACTTCATTCCCTTTGAAATCAATCCTGTCTCTTTTGCTCCTGCTCAGTATGAGTTACCATGGATACCACTCCCAAATGGTTTGGCTTGCACATGAATTTGTTTATAAGCATTACTTGGGAGACTGAAATGTTCTTTTTTTTCGCAAGCAGGGTAAACATGACTTTTTTTTCTAATTGAGCAAAGAAGAAATTGTAAGCCACAACTATGGCTATTTTTATTTTTTCTAGTCTACATTTCAGGCAGCAATCGTGAAATCTCTTCATTTTGGACCATGCAGATTCAGCTATCTGAGGACACAACCAGCCTCCAGCAATCTTCTGTACTCTGGATAAACCTGACAATCCTTTGCATCTAATCTAGTCTGATCCAGTAAGAATCAAAACTATGCCAGCATGGATTCTGCATGGCCCCAGAGAGCTGGGAAAGCATCTAAATACCCCACATGGCTGCTTACGGTAAATCCCCCATGAAAACATACGTTCTGAGTGTTCTGAACCTTATGTAAACTGCCACAACTTTTTGGACCAAGAGAGGTGGACAGAGAGGATTCAGTGGTTTAATTTGCTGAGGACTTAATCAGGGTTCATTTGAAATTAAGAGAAAAGCTGGGAGCATCTCCCATAGAAGCTTCAGATCCTCTGCTGCACTTCATTCCCATCTAAATGGTAGTCTGATGAAAATATCCCGGGGGTTGGTCTTAAGGAACCTACTTTTTACCATGTCTATGACGTCTAAGGCATCTAAATCTGGCTGTGTGAAATATTCAGCACCGAAGTGGCCGCAGACAACATCCCTAGTATCCCTGGGTATTTCTTCTTTCACCAAAGGTTGAATTTCTTTGCTCTACCACTTCTGCCTGATGCGTTTTTCATGTTTTTTTCTGATGTGTTATTATTATGGTGCCAAAGACAGACGAAGAAAAAGGAAAAAAAATCTCAGTGTAGTCTTGCATTAGCCTGCCACGCTGGTTATTTCTGGCTAGAGTTTTTATATATGGGGCCTGTGTCCCCACGCCTCTTACGTAATTCCCTCCATTGGGAACACGGAGAGGAGAAAATAAGTTTGCAGAGTAAGTTAATCTAACATAGACTTAATTAGAGACAGCAAAGAGCTCAAGGCTATTTACCGGCTTGCATGAAAAGCTTTTCTGAGCCGTCAAAGCAGTGTGAAGCAGTGTTCTGCTTCAGTGTTGCTATTTTGTGGTTACACAAGCCTGATTGATCCGCATCAGTGGGGGTTTCTAATCAACAGAGAGCCATTGATTTTCTCTCCACAAACTCGACGAGGTGCCTAATACACCTGCTGGGAGCCAGCTGACAGACACTCATGCCTGCTAACAGCTGACACAAGCTGATGCCAGTGCACTGTGCTGGAGAGGGTGAGTCACATGCTCAGATAGAGCCCACTCTCAGGGATGCTACATGCACAATGTGAGACCCACTGTATTCTGAATCATATCTCATACACGTGGCATGACACAGATGGAGCCTCGGTTAGCTTTGGTGTTTTGTAACTACTGTGCAAGCAGAAAAAGTTACCATAATAAAAAGGACAAAACTGGTCACCATCTTACTGGGCTATGGAGTTTCCATCATTGCAATCTTCAGCCTGATCAGCACCGTTTGTCTGGAGTGATTTCCATCTGCAGGAAGACTGCTTCAGTAAGCAGTTCTTCTGCGGCAGTCACATGCTCCGAGCCGAGGCTCCCAGCCAGCTGTCCCCATCATCGGCTCTGACAATGCAGAATGAGGCAGCGAGGCGAGAGTTTGGGTCGGCTGTGTGTGACACAGGGCAATCTAAGAACAAAAGCAACACAGACAGCCAAAAACAGAGGGAAAATGTTGATTCAATCAGAACCACAGAGGTCTAAAAGGACTCTATCACTCACTGTCAGAGGAGCAACAGGGCCATAAAGTTCAAGTGAAATAAAACATTCCATTAGAACGGCAAGAGATTACATCATTGAACACAGTTTGTAAAGCAAAGATATCACATGTTAGTAGGTAAAAACACGTTACTGTTTGACATATCACGGTGAATAACAATGCTCTCAACAGGCATTTTCACAAATTTCCACAATGAAGCCCAAAGGTGATTGATCAAGAAAAGTAGAAATCTGCTTGGACAGAAATGTTGCAAACCACATTTGTGTTCCCACCATTTAAAATGATGCAGTGATCAACCCAAACCTGCAGGCGGACAGCTTTGTGTTAACTTCCTAAACCCGTATCAGTCACATCTTCTTTTCCCCATGATAATAAGACTAGAAAGCACCTTTCACTGCAGAATGACCAAATGACCAGCAGATCCCCCGGAAATGCCCATAACAGCTCAGAAGAGCAGACCGCATTGCTGCTCTGATACTGCACACGCAGCCCCCACACACTCTCCCCCTCGCCCTCCCCTGCTTCCTCCCCAAAACACGCACAGCCACGCCTCCAAAGGCAGCGGACAAGCGCAAGTGGAGACACACCTCCTCCTCCTCCATCACACAAACACACACGCACAGCCAAAGGCGAGCGTGAGCGCATCGCTGGGTGATGCAGACAACATCAGGGAGGACGAGTGTTGGGCTTCTGGAGACTCAGCAGGTGCAGCAGAGCTGAAGCTGAACCTTACGGGGGAACAGACTTCACTATGTCCGCCGCATCCGATCAACAGCCGGGCGAAACGGTAAAGGCCTCTCCTGTTCACGCGCAACATCCGAAAGATCCAAACTTAGCTGAACTCATTTTCTTTAGCTCGTCGCTTCCCGTGGGGGGCTCTTGTCCTCGTGTGGATCTGCTGTTTCATTCTTACTCCGCTAATGATGTCATTCCGGGCTCAAAGGCATCGGGTCAGCCAAAGAGGATGGAGGGCCGTCCGCACGGTGCTGCAGCACCAAAATAAAAAAAGGGGTGCACAAGTGCGTGAAGCCAGCATTCGGTAACGCTTCGAGACTGAATGCGCCTCGCGGGCCCCTCAGGGGGTTTCAGGCTAATCTGCATCAAGATTTTTCATTGTCTGGAAAAGACTGATGAAAAATGATAGAATATAGCTTAAAGGTGCTTTTAGTTGAACCTAAATAGCAAGGTTAACAAATTACATTTGATTGCCATGGCTTCAAAGAGAGAGTAGGCTACAGCTGGGGGGAATAACAAGCTTTTTCTCTCCTATGTGATGTTGTTGCGTTCCTTTGATTACAAATTATATCAGAAATACCCGCAGCCCAGTCCACAACCATTATAAGTCAGGTTTTCAGGCTGAGATTTCGTCCTCAGTGTGGGCTACAACTGCAGGAGCGCTTAATGGTTTCCTTGCTGTGTGCTGTAGCCATGGAGACAGCATGTGGCATGTGGTTTTTAGATTGTAGAAAGTGTAGTTCCCCCACTCAAAAGGAGCCTTGAACCACAAGTAAGTAGTGGAAGGAATGTATATTTCACGTCCAAATGTGTCCAAATTTGTTTTAACCCAATGTCATTACATAGAAAAAAATATTTATTTTTTTTGAGTGGGAAGAAAAGTGTGTGGTAGTTAATGGTAATATTCACAATTACCCTACTAATTAGCCTTCTTTACAGATTTTAGTTAAATGTGTGCTGGTGAAAGTGTTTTGTTGGTGGTATTTGTATTAATGAAAACCTATTCATTTGATCCAACTTGATGTGAAACTAGGCCTATATATTATTCATATCGGTAAATGTGAATGACTCACTAACATTTGTGTTATTATTAATGACACTTTTCCACATATTGAAAAGATAGAAAGATTCTGAGTAAGAAACTCTGTTCTACTTAGTATCCAATCAAAATTGATATTCACATCACCAGATATTGAGTTTCTTTCTCACAATACAGTAATATAATTCCTATTATAGTAGCAATCAGCCGGAAATACCAGAACATTATAGACTGTTTTCCCAAGATAGTAAAATATCACATAAATGTTGTCCATATGCAGTTTGAACTGTAAAAAACAATAAAGGAGGATGCAATTTAAAAAAAATATAGCATTTAAGTGGGCTGATATATTGTATTTGAAATTGGTAATACCAAATGTTCATGCTCAGCTATTTTTTTAACCACCAGATTTTATTTCTGTAAATCCAAAAAAGTTAATATTACATAACACAACTTTCCTCTTCTGTCCTCTCAATGGCAAAGTATACATCACTGTCCTGCAATATGGCTCTGACAAAACAAGCAAATCAGTGAATGACGGTGTAGATTAGTGTGTCGAGGCTGATTGTGAACAGACATGATATTTAGGTGTTGTGGAGACATGACATGCAGGGAGATGGTTGGTCAGGCCTCTCTCATCATGATGAACAGATGGTAACTCAGGGTTGGCTTGTGGGTGAGTGCCAAAGAGAAAGCCCATGTGTGTGTGAAACACATAAAAACCCATTGTTGGAACGTTTTGTCCACAATGTTTTTTTTGTGTTTTTTCACAATTAGAAAATATCTCTGGATGTACTGATAAAGAATTTACAGATGTTGTGTATATTATTCATTATGAAGGCATATTTATATTGCAGCTTTACTTTTGTGGTAAGCTATCAATTTGACTGTAGCTACGTGGCATGATATTGATTAAAGACATGTTGCAGTGATGGAGTTCAATTACTTCAAAAGACATATTCAACATGACTTATGAATACTGCAGCTGAAGCAATGTTAATTTCTGTTATTACCAACTATTAGTTAATTATTAATATTATTAATTATTAGTTGTTGTTATCATAAACAATCAATATTAGTGATTCTTTATCAAAGCAATTTTTAAATTGGTTACAAGAAGTTTGAATTTGTCCATTACTGTTAAGCTTTGTGTGTTCTTTATATTGTGTAAGATCATGTGAATGTTGTTGTTTACAATGTTGAAGTTCTTGTTTGTTCTGTAGACTGATCACTTTTAAATCACCTTTAGCTGTATTTACACAAGTGTTTTAAAGTATAACTGTTTTTTGTGTTGCTCAGATACATTGTTGTTTGTGTTTCTCAGCATAAAGTGTTCTTTTAACCTGGTTAGTAAATGAGCAACTATACCTGTTAATTGTATACATAGTAACCTAGGTATCCTAGCAAGCAGTTTGTCAGGATGAATGTTTTTAAAGCTCTTATTCCACATGTATTATAAGAACCTTCAATTGTATTTGCCTTATGTCTCTTCCACAGGTTGTGTTGATCTTGAATCACACTAACTGGAAAGCATTGGAGGTCCTTTAAGATGACACGAACTCATCCCCCTGATACACTGGCATCAACTCTATATCGGGACATTACCCTAAACCCCATTGCTGACAACTCAATTTCTCTCCATTCATCAAAACAATGTGACTTAAAGATGATAGATAAATCGGAGATCATAAACAAAAGACACTGCCGTAGTTTTGACTTCATCGAGTCTCTGGATGATCCACAGTCCTTCTCTTCCTCCATGGAGTACCCTTACAAGCGGTCTGAGAATAAGACATTGAACAAAGATCTCTGGAATGGACTAGATGAGCCAGGACATCTTCGGTTTTCATCTCCTGATCTTTTCAACACCAAACAGTTCCAGCAGCACACCCCCCATGACAAAACCAGCTATCTGACATGGTCAGATTCCAAAAGGAGGTCGAGATCTAAAAGTACTCCTAGAGTAAAGGCTACCCTCACGCCTGTGCCCATCTCTGTTTCTCCACCAGCGACCAGGAAGGGGAAGGATGGACTTCAAGGTGTGCCAGATGCATCAAGGATCCCTGAAACCCAACGAGACTCCTCAAACAGGGTGTTTGTGAATGAGGTGCACCCTATCAAACTACAGCCTTACTCGCCGCTCTATGTTTCAGACTGTTTTGAGGAGGAAAAGCCAGATAAACCGGCAGTATCTCCTCACGTTAGGTGCCGTGTGGACATTAAACCA
Source organism: Craterocephalus amniculus (assembly GCA_036024015.1). Lineage (NCBI taxonomy): Eukaryota > Metazoa > Chordata > Actinopteri > Atheriniformes > Atherinidae > Craterocephalus > Craterocephalus amniculus. Next base: position 14,881 of record JAVQJG010223153.1, read on the forward strand.
GACGCTGCCGTTCTGCAGCACACATCTAGGCAGATTCCCAATGTACAGACTGAGCATCCTTGGCAAAGGTACTCTCAGGCTAGTAGCAGGGGAGGCTTGTATGTACCTCGGCAGATGATCTCTTCCCCAACGCCCACTCCCAGTGAATGCTACAGTGGAGATTTCAGACAAGGATATTACTACACTACCAGCATGTCTCCTATCTCTTACCGGCATGTAGACATGCACAGGATGTCATCACCAACGGTACCATACCTGAGTCAAGAACAAAGAGCTTACTCAAACCCAAACATACCAACCAAGTTTTTTTACACAGAGGATGCTGTTCGGTATCCAGTCCATCCCTATTCAAGGGCGTACTGTCAGGATGATCGGTCCAGTCTAACTAGCCTTGGTAGTACAATGACTAGTCAGTATGATCCAAGAACTAGATGGGTGCACACTCTCCCTGTGAGGTCATGTTACACGGACCACCTTACCAACAGAGAGCCAGCGCACTCTGTATATAGTAGGCCTTACTCCACAAGTGAAGCAGGCTCATACTTTTCTCAAACTCCACTCTCTAGAGGTTACTATGGAGAGGACAGCCGGTTCAGTCCATACCACACAAGTAACTCAAGGTTGTTTTATTCCAAACCGTTAACCTCTCCTGAGGAGCATTATTTTCCATCAAGGCCATATCATACAGAGGGTCCAAGACGTCCTCGATTGTCTCAGGCCTTTTCAGATGACTGGTATCGCTCCAGTATATCTGGTTACTCTAACCAGTCTTCTCAGGCCACACCACCAAGAGTCGGGCAAGACCCTAGTATACCCCCGTGGTTTACTAACAGCTATAGAGAGACAAGTCGTCTAGGAGCAGATGTCAAAAATCACTCCAAGTCTTGGGACAATATTCTTCATCCACGGCATGACAGAGAGCAACCTGTGCCACGTGGAAAAAGCTACGAGAATCTATTTTACCAAGCAAAGCATGACGCATCTTCAGATGTTACATCTAAGCCGGTCATACTTAATCTTTCAAGTTCACCAAGGCGCTACGCTGCTTTGTCTCTGTCAGAAAACTCTTTGGAGAGGGGTTCAAGTAATCCGTGGAGGAATATCAAGAGCAGGAGCTGGTTTGTGACACCAGAAATCACCATAACTGATAATGACATCTGCGCAGGCAACAGCAGGCGACGTGATGTCCACTCTGTCAGCTGGAATATATCGGACAATGAGAAGACATCACCTCCGAGGGTAATGCAGCAGCAGCCCTCTAACACAGCAGAAATGGCCAAAGAAAGGAAACACAACAACTTCTCCCTACAGCAAAGTTTAGAACAACTGGATGAACTCTTAGCTGATTTGGTTGTTGACTACAAACCACCAACTAGCAGAAAGACAAGTGAAAATCTGTTAGACCAGTTAAAACAACTGATCACCGAAGACACCGACCAAGAAAAAGGATCCTCTGGAATTGAAAACTTAGGAAGCCTGAACACACAGCTTCCATCGTCTAAATCCAGCCCAGACACAGTCAAAGACCCTGATAGTGGGTGTGATGCTTTGCTAAGAAGTGCAGAAGAATGTTCTCCAGACCACAGCACAGATGAAGACGACACAATGGTTTGCGCTAACAAGAAGTGCAACCGTATTGAAAATATGTTCAATGCTTGCTTGTACTTCAAATCATGTCACAGTTGCTACACTTTTTATTGTTCACGAAACTGTCGCAGGGATGACTGGGAAACTCATAAAGAGACATGCCTGTACGGTCGTGTCAGCAGTGTGTGTCGGCACGCTCTTAAGTTCTGCAGAGAGAATTCAGAGATCCACAAAGCCTTCTCACGCATCGCTAAAGCTGGCTACCTCTCAAGAGGGAGAGGTGTTCTCTTTCTGGGCTTTGCTAATCCAGAGACAGCTGACAACTTCCTGCAAGTAGGGATTGAGAGCCTCCTCATGTCTCCCACGTACTTGTCGCTCAGAGAACTGGATGGCTTCAAGGACAACCTTGGTGAATACTGCAAGGAACTTCAGCAGGCGGGTAATGAGTACGACCCCAGTGAATGCTTCCTTTTGAATGTATCCATAGCTGTTGGTGAACTAGTGCCTAACAGACCTTCACCAAGGGTCCAAGCACCAACAGTTCGAAAATATGCAAAAGTGTCATTGGCCTCTTCAAGTCCTGACAAAAAAGTACTGAGGAAGGAAAATGAGATGGAAACTCTCATCCTCACTCCACCTCCTGGCACACCAGACATTGACAAGGAAGGGGAGGAGGGAAGAAAAGCCAGAGAAGTGTGCTTTGTCAACATCCAGCGTGAGCTCAGGACCAGAGGAGTTTTCCTTCGTCACGAGTATCCCAAAATCTATAATCAGCTATGTGAGTTTGTGGAGACCAACAAAAGGTTCACACCCACAACAATTTACCCAATAGACAAAAGAACAGGGAAACAATTTATGTGCATGATCATGGCTGCATCTGAGCCACGGACACTAGACTGGTTGGGTACCCCTCATCTCTTAGATGATATTATATAGCACAGCACTGAATATTTATGATAATGATGTCAGCAATGCACTTAACTGTAAATACTGTACATGGCGTGATTTAGCAAAGTGAACATGAATTTGGAAACCTGTACATAAGTGACTGATCTTTTGTCTTCGTCTTACTCTTTCCATTAGATCTCTGTTGCCACACTTAAAATCACATCATATATATAATATACATACACTTTTGAAGGTTTATGTATGTTGTTTTTGGCTTGTTTTGTTCATGTTGCACTCGGAAAGTTAAAAGCCTGCATGTAGACTAGGCTCAAAACCAGATAACCAGGCATATAAGATGTAGGAGGACAGTATTCTGTATGAAGCACACAAAATTCAGGAAGCGCACATTTACTTGCCTCCACAGTATAGTAGGACCAGCCAAATCCCATATTGTAATAGTAACCTACTTTTCATTTCTTCATCAAATCTTATATCATGAATTTATATTAAACCATATTGCAGTGGTTGCAGTATTACAGCTGTTTAGTATTTAAGCATTATTTCCTTGAAATACTCTAGTTGTGTGGATATTTTTAATTATAATATATTAGTGATTGTTTCATAGACAAAGAAGTACAATCAAACCATCTATGATTCCCACTTCATTAAGGATTTTATTTGGAACTTATCTCATCTCATGAAAATGCTTGATGTCATTCTTGTAAAAATTGCTTTGTTTGAAAGTGGCCTTTATTTGAAAGCAAACAAAATGCATTTGACACAAAGCAATGTATGGAGGTAGCTATTTCTAAAGGCTTGACAGCTCTAGACATAGGTTGTTTGAATAACTACATAGATAATTATTTTGCTCAAAGCATGTTATTTATATTCAGGTATTTTAATATTGCTATTGCTTCTAAGTACATTTATTATGTTAATGAGATACCACTTGATGCTTAGAAATGTAAAAGATACAGTATATTATAAATCACATATTAAGTATTAGATCATTGAACATCCTGACCTTGAGACCTTATTGAAACTAATGCCACAGTATGTTCTTGATTAAACCATATGCAATGAAAGAGCAACCTTGCCATCTATATTGTAAAATCCTATTTTATTATAAATACAAAATTATTCCTTTCAATTAAGACTTTTTGTACTAAAAAGTAAATTATGAAACGAAAATGTTCCTAACATAGGTGCAGCACTAAACTCAGACATGCCTGCTTTAATTGCCGTTGTTCATTCAACAAAGGTTGCTCTTTTACTTGATATATCTTTGTGCAAGACCTTCCTCGAGTTTCTATTTTGTGATGTTTATAACCTATATATAAGTATATAATAAATGGTATTTAAAGTGTGACCACATGACTGTGAACTTCTCTCTAAGATGTGATTGATATTTATACTGTGTAACATTTCTGACAATCCAGCAAGTATTCAGTTGTAACTTGAGGTATTTAAGATTTTTGGCCTAATATTTTTCATGAAACAAAAAGGCCAAAAGGCCAAAAATCAGTCCAAGTTGATGCCACAAGAAAAACTTCATTATTACTATGAATTTTTCATTTTTAGTTTAAGTTCAAACTTATAGAAAAACACAACATGGACTGCTGAAACAACTGAGTAGTATTTTTTTAGAAGAAGAAATGTCATTTATGATTATAAGAGTGTGAACTATGCAGTTTTAAGGAATGAAATGTAAACATGAAGATGGAGCATACAACTTCAGCAGTCAGTGTACTGACAGTTTACTCTTATAAAGACAGGATGTTACTCAATGTATTTGTCCAATTGCTAATGAAATAATCAAATTCTTACATCTCCATAGTTTATACTTGGTTTAACTTTCAGATGAATGAACTAGTGGAGAACCCCCCTTTTTTATTGTGAAAGAATAACAACATCCCTGTTTAACATAACTGTGCTGCTGAATCAAATCTATAGATTTCTTCTGGTCCATGCTTTTTCTGCTATTAGACCACCACCTAGTGGAAAAACAGATCTATTACTGCCTGTACATTCTCTTAAAATAAAACAGACTTCTACTTACTGATTTAACTGATACCTCTATTATTAGATAAAAAAACATACATACTAAAAGTTATGAATAGCACTGTTGATTCATTCATGATTTATGTTTAAAAAGTAGAAACATAGAAACTAGAAAATAAAATAGTTTATTTTTTCTCATTTTTACAGGCCCATACAACAATAACTTTTTGTCTCAAATGATAAATGACTTGAATAGCCAACTGTACTTTCTCATCTTGGCATTGTGAAATAATAGTAGGTGTAAAATATGTGGACACATGGTAATTGCATCAACCTTAATGATTGCAGTTTTATAGTATTACCCTCTTTTTAAACCCCTTTTTTCCTCATTTCTCTTCTATTTTCTTTTGTTTTATTCAGTTTTTTGTCATTCCCTATTCTATCACATATGCAATTCACAGTAAATATTCTCACAATTTGCAATAAAATAAACCAAAAATTTTAAATATTTAAATTTAAAAAAGATTTAATAGAAATTAAATCTGGAGATCAATAGTGAAATATAAATAGGCTACATTCGATATATTGCAGCATAATTTCCCTATGTATTCTGCAGTTGTGCACATTAAGACACACATGCACAAATATGTCTCTGAATGTGTGGCCAATGTATCTACCTCAAAGGAAACCGAAATAGAAATACAAGACTAAACTATAGAAGGAAGGAGTGTGTCTGTGTTACTTATGATCAATGGGATATGGACCCCACTCATTTAATCTGGTCTCTAATTGTATTTCTTCTTCTCCTTTGAATTGAAAGTACAGCAAAATGATAGTTTATCCAAGTGTGCAGTGAATGAATGAAATTAAAGAATGAAAAGTACAGATAGATAGATAGATAGATAGATAGATAGATAGATAGATAGATAGATAGATAGATAGATAGATAGATAGATAGATAGATAGATAGATAGATAGATAGATAGATAGATAGATAGAT
>JAVQJG010223157.1:0-31156 GCA_036024015.1 Craterocephalus amniculus
TTCATTCTGGACTGATGTCACACAAATATTTGTTTTGGAAGAATTGCTTCTCAGGTCCACTCTATCTGTCTATCTGTCTATCTGTCTATCTGTCTATCTATCTGTCTATTTATCTTTCTGTCTGTCTGTCAAACATGAATCTTTAATTAAAAAGAATACTCAGATTTAAGATATTTTGTACTGAACATAAACTAAAAGTGAGAAATTATATCAATATAAATTCCTGTATAAATTCCCCAATTTTTTTTTTACACTTACCTAAACTTACGCATTTACTGCTCGTGCCAGCTTTATTGAAATGCATGTCCCACCTTTGTGAGATATTAAAATGTTTACTGGACAAATCAAGTGACTTTACAACATCGCAGTCTGCACTGCAAAGTAACTGAAAGTTTTATGGAGTAACTGAATAATTGGTTAATCACTGCCCAGATGCATCTAATCAAAATATTTGTGAGATGCAGCCCTGAGCAGTGAGTAAATAATTTGGTTGAATCAAGGTAGACACAAACTTACAGTTGAAAGAACAATACAGATGCAGGCACCTGAAATGAAATCACGTTGGACCTAGTGAGTGAGACAAACGTGCCGAGACAGGGAAAGCTAGATTTGTCCTAATCTTGTTAATTGGATTAATGCCTCTTAAGGTCCTGTCACCCCATGCAGAGAAAGCAGTGTTGTGCTGGATTTGTTTGATGAAGGACTGGACATGTTGTTTTGAAATCTAAACAGGGCCAAAAAAAACAAAGCTCTCATGTTCGTGAAATGAAAAGCCACTCTCATGCAAAGTGAATATAACCAATGACATAAAAACATTAACCAAGTATTGTTGAGAAATGAAAACAGAAGTAGAGTTCCAATGAAGTCATCCGTGCTTTCCAAAATAAAGCACATACTTATCTTAACAACTACTTGTTGACACTAGATATTGATTTTGACAGAACATCCCAAGCAATCTGATCTAATGCTCACCTCCTTCTAAGCTCAATCATGCTTCAGCGGATTTTGTTAAGTTCTTTGGGAATTAAAACTGGAACAATAAAGACCTTTATGTCTTTTTAAACCTTTTCATTCTTTTTGGATTACTAACTATGGATACTTTTTAAATGATCAATCAGTAACGTGAATCACCTTATTATATAATAAGTTATTCTTGCTTGTTTAGATAGTTTTATCAGATTTGACAAGAGCTGTGACTTTGTTAGTCTTAATTATAGATTTGTTATTGTTCTTATCAGGTAAGTGTGTGGCTTTCTGGTACTTGTGGTCTTGTCTTTAGGTAATCAGCCCATTTTAAGCAAACAGATTTTTTCATACAACAACACAGTGGGGTCTACATGGAGTGCAGACCATTTAAACAGTCTGCTCACGGGGTAGATGTGATGTGCAACGATGCCATCGTATTGTCATGATGCTCATCCAGAGACTTCTTTGTCCATCAAATGAAAACTGCACTGTCAGTCTGCAGTCGTCACTGCAGGTGGGGAAGCCACACATTATAGTATCACAATGCAGACAATCTAACACTGATCAGTGTGTAAAACACAGCTACATGGCATGACTTTGTTTTATTACCATTTCGTAATAACCAATAGTTATTGTTCTCTGATATTTGACACAGGTGTGGATTATTTCCTGAGAACAAATCTAATGCCATCAGCAAGCTGAATTTAATTAAGCCTATATTAACCTGCTAGACTATTAACATCTGGGTCATTTTTGCACAAGTGATTAAACTGTTATTCAAACAATTAGATGAAACTGTTCCCACAAGCTGTGTTGCAAAGTTTTTTGAGACTTCTTGGGTGCAGGATGGTGGTGAGTGGGGGATTGTGCTAAGATATATTATGTAAGCGTTTTAGAGATCAGGTTGGAGGTTATTTTTCTGCAGAGTGCATGTGGAAGGGTCATAGAAACTCCAGGGCATGGCACAAAGCGAGGAGGAGGATAGGTTTAGTGAAGGCTACAGTCTGCCTTGATGCTGTTTGGCTAACATGGAGCTCTCAGGGAGGATGCCTGCTGAGCAGAAGAACCAGTCCCCATGGACTCTGGTGAGTCAGTCCTGGTTTCACTTCTGTCTGACTTTGCTGAGAGACTGATGCTGCCTTGGTTTTTGTCTCATGTAAATCTGTCAAAACAACAATACAGTTGTGGCAGGAAGTATTGGAAATATTCAAGAGTCATATCTAATAATCAGATTGATCAGATGAGATTATAATCAGAGATTAATAATAATCTCATGATAGAGAGATTATTACCTTTCGGTTTGCAAGACTGCACAAAAACTCAGCGGTAAAGGGGAGCATAAAAGAGAAATGCATTAGGTTTGGTCCCTTATTGGCACATTTTTACTCCTTGTTACATGTTGTTTTAATTAGTAATGTGGATACAAGTGTTCCCCAAAGTAAAATGTAACTCATAATTTCCATTTTGTTAGATAAATGACCAGAAAATCGTAAAATCGTGAAAAAAATACAGGTGCTAAAATCATATAATGACAATTTTCTTTTTTGTTGACAAACAGATTGGTTTTAGATATTTCTACAATGATAAACTGTTTGCTGCTTAATCGTAATTCCAGCTTTAACATCAGTCATAACCATTTTTTTAACCTACTGCAAAACTTAAACTAACAAATTGTATTGACTAACAACATCTGTGTAAAATTCCTGTTACAGCCAAGTGAGCATAAACCAGACAGAAAGTATAATTGCAGATTTGCCCAAAAGACTTTAAATTGCTTCATGACAAAAGAAAAATAAGTTGTGGAATAAAATGAGAAACAAATTTGATACTACATAGAATCTCTGTCTCAATGTTTATCATCAGATTTTTCCGGTTTGACTTCATAATATAGTTTCATAATATAATCTTGGTATTACAGTGTTAAGCTATTATCAACAGACACAGTTTGCAGAATGTGAAGCACATCACAATGTCTTCCTGTTGTTTTGCTTTTTCCTCGCCATGCTGTGCTGATTTGTCTTTTTATTAATATCAGCAGCTTGTAATAACGTTTTAGTATATTTTGGATCTGGTAAGTGCATTAGAGTTGAGGAAACATAGCAGCTGTGCCAGTCTTACCCTGAATGGTTTCAAAGTCCATCCATCTGGTATGCGGCTCTGATTTAGTTTGTATAAACCGTTATTACCAGTACTTTAACTGGACAAGTTGCCATTCCTATATTCTTGTTATTCAGGCTGCATGCACCATGCAAGGAGCATGTGCATAAGACATGTTTACTAATGACTCCCCCTTATCTGAAAGTTTACTCTATCAATATGTCCTGTTAGCATGAAACAAGGAGGAGGCCTGGAGAATGAAGATTTCTCCTCAAGCAGTGAAAACATCATTTTGCTCTCTGAAAACATGGCCTTTGTTTACTGAAGTTTCATTCAGAAAGCCAGGAAATAGCCAGCATTTGGCTTGTTTGCTGAAAATGTTACCACGTCATGAATTAAGCCTTGTAAAATACTTTGAAAGAGAATGTGTGACAGTTGTTTGACATTCAAAATTTGCACGTCGCATTAAAAAAAACAACACATCACCACACAAAAAACAACAAACCCACACAACTCACACACATATATGATGCTGTGTGTCACACTAAGCTATTGAAAAAAATGAGCCAGATTTTCTGTTTTCACTTTTTTGCTAACATGCTGACTTGGAACCAAAAAAAATGTCTGCATCTTACAAAAAACTTCCTGAGTGACAGTATGTCACAGCTCTGTTTACCGTGTCTCCACAGTTACTTTGTTTGATTTGAAGAGGGATCTTCCACTACAGATGGTAATTCATTACAAATAGATATTAAAAGCACGGCCCATTATTAATAGAAAACTGCTACCCATTTAAAGTCAAGCTGAATTGTAATATGATGACAAGAATAGAGGAGAATAGCTCTGTAGAAAAATTAATCTAGGATACAGAAACTAACGTGTAGAGTCTACTGTACAAGTTTGGATCTGTGTAGTTGGTAAATAGTGCAATATAAAACCCTTAGCAGAAAGTCCCTGGGCCACCAAACTGAAATCATGCAACATTTTGTATTTAGAAAATCAAACATAAATGACTTTTTTCCTGTAGATTTTCCCTTCACTTACAATAATTATTATAATTATCAGTCAAACAAGAAAGCATCTTGATTATGAGATAGTTTTCATTTAGGGAGATACTTTAAATGACCTTCTAATACTCATAAGTAATAAGAGACATACTGAAAAAAGTCACTGAATTTATTTGTCCTGAATATGTAAAAGAAACAAATCTTCTTAACTTTGAAAGATTCAAATGCAGTGTAAATGTATAATTGGCCCAGATTTAGACAGCTTAAGTCCACTGATTATGGCTTGAGCTCTGTGTATACAGAAACAGTCCTCTGCAGTGGTGTTGCCGCAGTCGAGGCTCTGATTAAGTTCCAATCAGCTCTGAACCCGTTGGTGGAAAATGGGACAGTACCACTGTGTCCAGGGACCAGCTTGCATTTCATTTGCTGACTGTTCTGGAGAAAACCACCCTTAGTTAAGAACAGTGACTTAGTGAGGCAAAAGAAAAAATCACGGAGGGTTTTATTCTGATGTAAATTTAGTTCAGCTTCTTTAAAGGTGTCATAAAAGCGAATTTAAAGAGTATTTTTCTTGACAGGTGGACACCATGAACTATGTGGGACAGCTGGCAGGCCAGGTGCTGGTGACGGTGAAGGAGCTGTACAAAGGGATCAATCAGGCCACTCTATCAGGCTGTATTGACGTGATTGTTGTCCGACAACCTGATGGGACGTTCCAATGCTCCCCTTTCCATGTCCGCTTTGGAAAACTGGGAGTGCTGCGTTCCAGGGAGAAAGTGGTGAGTTTATCTTCACGTGAACTAAAAGTGTATAAGAGCCCATCGGTAGTTTTTACATGCAGTGAAAATGTGTTTTGACAAAACATTTTGACAAAATGTGTTTTGTCATTGTATTTCTAAGTTGTGCAGTTTCTTAAGGATAATTTTTCTGTTTTTATATATTTTTTCAAAACATTTTTTTAGGGGAAATTTTTTCAATTACATAAAGTTATGCATTATGTTTTGATAGATAATCAATAATAAATAATAATCAAGAGATCCTGCAGCCTGAATGTTTCACTGTGCCCTCAAATAGTGATATACAGTATGTGAATCTGTGAATCTGAGAGCTGCACAGGATTTTTAGTTAGCCTATTAGCTCTCTGCCTGTCTTTTTCCATCTCAGGCGCATTACCATCTGATCCACTCTACCTCTGACAGGCACAGATAGCTTTTTCTCTCTATTTATAGACACTGTAGCTTTCTGCTGAGGATTGAGATGGGATACACAGACTAAAATTCAATTTAGCCGGTTACACTCAACTCATAAAGTTTCAACCCATTTAAAATGAGTCATTCAAGAGAAGAGACATTTGTTGTTGTGTTACAGGAAAGCCTGACAGTGCAGGAAGTAGTCTGTGTGGCTGATGATTCTTTAGTTGACATTTAGGTTAAAAGGATGTTTGTCACGGTACAGAAAATAAAAGAAAAGAAAAATGAAACAAAAACAATGTTTGGATCTCCAATCAGTTGGCAGCATTTTGCAAAATTATTTGGTTTTAGCTCATTTCTCAGCTTTTCTTGCTGTTTAGGGGTATAAGGAACATATTTTTACTACATGCTATACATAAATGTTATTAACCATTTTCAAAACCCTAACTACACCCAGACACCAAAGTTTACACAAAAAACTTGTTTCATTCATGGATTGAAGTCATGGCAAGCTGCTTTGAAGCTTCAAGTAAATCTGTTTTACAGTAATTGTGAAGTAGAGTCCAGACACACATATTAGACTTTACTGTTAAGTAGTATAAGTATTTGTTCCAACCTGAGGTCAATTTAGACTAATACAATTACCATACACAAAGTAAAACCTTGTTTTTGTGAAACCTGCCTGCCTTTGCAGATCGACATAGAGATCAATGGAGAACCTGTGGAGCTTCACATGAAGCTTGGAGACAATGGAGAGGCCTTTTTTGTCCAGGAGACGGAGCAGCAAAATGTGAGTTGTATACACTTTATGATGAAAGTTAATAAGAACATGATCTTTTGATGCTGCTACAAATCACCTGTTTTGCCTTTTGTCCTTTACTCCCTCTATAATTGTCCCCTTTAAAACAGGAGATCGTCCCTGCTCACCTTATGACCTCTCCCATCCCTTCAGAAGAGGTTCTGATCAGGAACAGAGAGGCCGGATGCAGGGGATCAACCTCAGAAACCAGTCAACCTCCTGGTCCAGAGGATCAGGCCCCTGCCAGCAAGAAGAAGAAGAGACGGAGGAGGAAGCACAAAGCTGAGCCCCGCAAGGAGGAGCAAACATGTGCAAGTGGAGAGCCAGAGCTTTGTGAGCTCAGCTCAGATGAGGAGCACAATGGACACAACGGACGGTGAGTAGAAACCAGACCCTTCATTTCTGGTCTGTTGTTGATTGTAATTGTCTTTAATTGGGTTTTTTCCCTTTCTCAGAGCACCATCCTTGTCTGTAGTGAAGGACAACATGGACCACAGGCAACATTCCCCTCTCACCGCCCTGGAATGGGACAGCTATCCTTTCTCTGATGGAGACTGGTCTCCCTGCACTGTGTAAGGCCCTCCCACTCATTCAAATGTTTACCCACCTCTTTAGTCTACTAAATGAAAGCAGACTGGACTGAATAAAACAGATCACTCCCTCAGGATCATTAGCTGACTCAGTGGAAACCTGTTGGTTGTTTTCATCAGGGATCTGTCTGAACCCATGTCGCCTAAAAGTGACTCAGAGCTGATGGTGAAGCCAACCGAGAGCATGCTCAGGGCTGAGTCTCGCATGCAGTGGACCTGGGGAGGGTTTCCAGAATCGACAAGGGTACGGCTCCTAACATTTGACTAAGGTTGCAAACAGAGTAATGACATGTATATTGTAATGGAATTTTAAAGCTTTTCTGTTTCCATCCAGGTCAACAAAAAGGACAAATCGGAGCCAAAGACGTTGGCCATCACTCCCTCAGAGAACACACACTTCAGGGTTATTTTGAGCTCAGAAGCCATGGAGGAAGAGTCTCCAGCATTACAGAGATCAACAGATCCCATTTGCCATATTGTGAAACCGGAACCTCGGACCATCAAACCTGATGAGTGTAGCTGCAGCCCAGAGGCCCCTAAAGCTTCTTCTGCCATTACCGAGCCTAAGCCAGGCCTTTCTAATATTATGTTGAGCAGCTTTTCCTCTGAGCCAAGTCTCAGCAATTCTGACCTCAGCACAAAAAATGTTCGCAAAACCAGGTGGATATCTTCCCCGCCCAACCGCAGGGACAGTGGGGGAAGCAAAGAGACTGGAGACTCTACAGCTGTTTGTCCCGAGTCTAAAACCTCATCAGCTACCAACTCACCCAGCAAGAAGCAGGGTAACTTCCCCTTTACCATATTCTAATAATGTGTTATGAATTGTGTATGTAGTGTACCATTATCAAAGGGATATTTTTTTAAAGGCTGTTATTAGCCCATAAAGAACTTTCAGAATTGGCTAAAATGTTTTTTGACCTGTGTAAAAAAAAAACTAAAAACACTGAAAGTTTGAAAACTTGTTAATATTGAATCTATCTGAAAAGGACTGCGAACTTTCCCAGATACACATGCGACTGTAACAACGGTTTAGATTGAAGTGAATGTGAACAGGAAGGATGTGGTTTCTGTTGGGCTTGAGTTTACACTCTGTGTCTGGGGCTGCGCTGCATTCACATGCAGAGGTTTAAAAAAAAAAAGAAGTGAAAAACTTTAAGTCAGCAATTTCTAAGAAGTGTTCTTTTGTTGTCTTTTCAATAAAGTTGTGAGGAAAAGGAGCCAACATCAGGGGCCTGAAGATATTTACCTGGAAGACCTGAATGTTCTTGAACCTGATGTGGCTGCTCGATACTTTCCCAAAAGGTAGAAACCAGGTTTTCTTACAATCAGGATTATTTCTTTGTCAGATGGTGAATTATTACTAAAATCCCATCAGAAACATGAAATACATTAGAGGCCGGAGTTATGCAACATTTTTTTAATGTTTAATCTTTTTCTAGATGTTAGTGAACAAAGTAAATATAGTGTACCTGTCAAATGTTTAGACACATTTACCCATCCAGTTTGAATGGGCAGATGCGTCCAAACTTTTGACTGTTACCGCCTATATCATTTATGGTCAGCCTGACCTGTAAACAGAGCCGCAGAAGTAATAAGAATGTCATAGATTCTCTTTGAAACAAACAAATAAAACAACAACCATTCATTAATTTTTGTGTCTATTTTCTGCAACTTATAAGTGAGGCTGAGCAGGTTTCTAAACACTGGGTGGAACCAGGACGGCGCTCTGGATCCCAGTCGCCCCAATCAGTGGGCAGCGCCGCTGCAGACAGTGGAACCGAGTGTCTGTCTGACTCTGCTGGTGATCTGCCTGATGTCACACTGTCACTCTGCGGAGGCGTTGGGGAAAACTCAGAGATCCCAAAAGGTGACAAGTGAACTTTATTGTCTTTTTTAACAACCTTTTATCTATTCTGATTATTTGCTGGATTTTTTAATGCATTTGCAAATTTTCTAAACTATTAATATTTTATTTATTTATTATTATCCTAAGCTGTTGCATCATTCATAATTTTCTATTCTTATATTCATGTGACAAGTAAATCTTAAAATCCTTAAAGTCTTTATTTGTAGTACATTATTTGGGTGCACTATTTGTGTTCAATCACACTATTTTAATTATTCTTTTTTTTTTAATTAGTCAAGCCGTTTTGTTACTTTTTTTTTTGTTCCAGAAAAATTCATGGAGCACATCATCACCTACAATGAATTTGCAGAAAATCCTGCAATTATCGACAATCCAAATTTGGTTGTCAGAATCGCAAATCGGTGAGTCCTACTTGCTAAACCCCAACAGACTCTTCAGTTTTAGATGGTTAACATCATTAACTTGACTTAAAGTAACTTTATTTTCCAGATATTACAACTGGACACTGGCAGCGCCGCTGATACTTAGCATGCAAGCCTTCCAGAAGAACTTGCCAAAGGTATCCTGTAGTTTAATGTGTTTAAAGTGAGCCGCTTGGATCTAAACACTAGCTCTAATGTACACCTGAATGTGTTACTTGGATGGCAGGCAACAGAAGAGGCGTGGGTTAAGGAGAAAATGCCCAAAAAGTCCGGACGCTGGTGGTTCTGGAGAAAGAGCAGCACAAAACAGGTGTGATTCATAATTCTTTAGTTTAGATAACCTTGTGAGCTATGCTGCCATCTTTAAAATGCTATGGAAGTCTGTTGGAGTTCCTGCTAGTTTGCATTGTAAATGAGAGATATTGCTCAAACGCAGAAGTAACCGCCTCATCCCTGTTTTGCATTATTATGTAAAGGCTGTTATGAAAGGAGCTCTTTTTATCTGTATATTGGCTTGTATTTTTAGACGATTACTTAATGTCATGGGATACTACCATAATTACATTTTCTTCCTCTCCTCAGTTATCATCAGAGACCAAGTTGGAGAGACAGGACTCTCTGAGCAGAGATAGCCCTGCCCTTCATGAGGCCCCAGAAACACAGTGAGTCAGCAACAAAGCTTTGGCGTCCTCACATCACTACATGCACTCAGCAACACAGGCAGAGTTGTGTAAATATGTCCCATAGAGGGTGGATTAGCATGTTAGTCCGCAAGCAGTGCTAACATCTCATGACTTGTGAACTCGTGAATCATAAACGCATTAAGACTTCGAGAAACACCTAGATTGTTTGATCCAGGGGATTAAGCTGTGTTAGAAATCATTTAAAAAAGCTGAACGGAGGTGGAATTGCAGTGCTGGTTAACCAGCGTTGGTGTCATCCTGGACATGTCACTGTTAATAAGAAGATCTGCACAAGAGACATGGAACTGCTAGCTTCTTGCATTGGACCTGAACAAGCCTCTCACTGAAGATCATTCCTTCCAGCAGCCTGAAGAACAAGAGCACTACAATATTGAATTTCCCTCACGGATCAATAAAATATTTTTGCATTTCATTTTCATTTCATTTCATTAAGATTTCTCCCGGTTTTAGTGTAATAAAGTATGTCAAAATAAAAAAAAGTGTTGACCTGATAGATAAACAAATCTGCTTCCCCCTGGTGGTCAGCAAAATACTCCTCTAGGTTCACATCTAGCAAGAAGAAAAGTATTTTTCCAAATGATTCTTTACACAAGTTTCAGGCAGAATTAGTCCAGTATTCACTCTGTTTGCATGTCTCACTGTTTGCAGGCAAAAAGCTGCCGAGTGGTCCAGTGACGATGAAACGAAAGAGCTCAATGCTGTGGCTCCTGCTCTGACACCCATTAAACGTGTGCAGACAGAAGGTTCAGCTCCAACCACCGGTCACTCCTACAAGAAGTCCCTCCGCCTGTCTTCTGACCAGATAGTAAGACCACTATTTCCAGCAGTCGGAATCGGATTGTTTAAGCCCTGACAGAACCAGACTCATTCTGAGGCCGTGCTTATGACCGTACACAGGAGAAATGTGACATAAGAGTTAAAAAGAAAGCTTCTATTTATTTGCTAATTTATTTTGTGTACAAAATCAACAATAGGGTCAAGTTAATTATTTTGATCAGACTTCCTGCTATATGAAAAACAACAAGTGAACAGTTCAACTTGAGGAACTTCTCAAAATCCATGCTGTCATACAAAAAATTTATAAAAGCAGATAGAAACATATACTAAAACCATAAGCAGTACATCATCCCAAAAAAATATTTTATAAGTTTTTTTCACAGATAAGAAAGATTTGTTTTTTTTTTTTTTTTTACATTTTGGTACTCATAAATTAGATTTACATGAACACTCCTGTGGCACTGTGGATGTACATGCTCAAAAGGCCAATTTCTTTAACTGCAAACAAGAGATGCATAAATCCTACACTGAATGAACTCAGAAACTGGTATGATACAAATCCAAATCACCAGATTTGGGCCACTCAGGCTAGTTTTAATCAGTTTTTGAATCAGTTGTGATCTAATGTCTGAAGCTGGAAGTTTAAAATTTAAATCAGCCAGTCAGCATGTATAGTTGGGAATAATTGTACGACTGTGCTCCATAATTTTGTCTTGCTTCCAGGCCAGCCTGAAGCTGAGAGACGGACCAAATGACATCACCTTCAGTATAACCACTCAGTACCAGGGAACATGCCGCTGTGAGGGGACCATCTACCTGTGGAACTGGGACGACAAGGTCATCATCTCAGACATCGACGGCACCATAACAAAGTATGGGAAACATACACAACTAATGGTCTATTGGTTTGTTTCTCTAAGTTGAAATGTAGAAGAATTTGCCTGTAATGAACAACACCTTCAGTGTAAATAAAAAAAAATGCTAATGAAAAATATTTTATAACATTAACATTCTTTAAATAATTAGACCCAAGATTCAGTCTGAAGTGTATTATCATACTGGTTAAATATGACAGGGTGTGAATTTGTTCCCTACATTATATTTAGCAGGTTATTCTGTTAGAAAAACAAAAAACCTGTCATTTTCCCCTACAGATCGGATGTGTTTGGTCAGATTCTGCCTCAGCTTGGTAAAGACTGGACTCACCGCGGTATCGCCAAGCTTTACCACTCAGTGCATGAGTAAGACCCAGCCTCTGCTAGATTACATGCTGCTAGCTTATACTCACACACAAAAAACATTGAATGAATGAATATTTGCCTATTAAAGGAATGGCTACAAGTTCCTTTACTGCTCGGCCCGAGCGATCGGCATGGCTGATATGACTCGAGGATATTTGCACTGGGTGAATGACAGAGGGACTCTACTGCCTCAAGGACCCCTCATGCTCTCCCCAAGCAGCCTCTTCTCTGCTTTCCACAGGTAGGAAGTGCTCCCTTTGTTATCCACAGCAGTATGTGGAGACAGACGATACCCGAGATTCATCCCAGGATTTCAGTAATGGATGTTTATCCAGATTTAAAGCTGCAACCGGCGTACCTCCTGAAAATTACAGTGGAGATAAAACAGATGAAGATGCATATTACAGTCATGCCTCTTTTTTTAGCTTTATATAATGTGTTGTTTTAGCTGCAAGTACAGTAGCTGAAGATTTTAATTAGTGAAAGTTAAAAATATATAAAAGAATAAGTTATGATAAACCTTCGTCTTGATGTTTTTAAAAAAAATTATCACTGATGAACTGCAAATCTGTGCCTGACCACTCGTCCTGAATGTATAAAAGTTGTATGTGGTTTTGTTATTGTTTTTTTTGGGGGGGGCAAAAGTTTTTATCTTGAATTATGTTTGTTTCTCATTAAAAAGTCTAATAGTAACTTAAAACCAGTCTTGAAGTCATGGCGAATAAGATCAGTGAAAAGCAGGTGAATTCCAGCGCAGCTGCTGAGGTTAGAGGTTAATTCTGACTATAATCCTTCTCTTTTTTAAATTCTCTCGTTAGGGAAATCATAGAAAAGAAGCCTGAGAAGTTCAAGATCGAATGCCTCACAGACATCAAGAACTTGTTTTTCCCAAACACACACCCTTTCTATGCTGCGTTTGGAAACAGAAATAGTGTGAGTGTGCCAGTGGTTTATTTTTGTATAATTGCAAGTTTTATTAATTTATTTTTGGAAAAATATATAAAAAATGGTCCTGATAGTCCTCATTTTTTTTCCACATAAGGATGTATTTGCTTACAAGCAAGTGGGTGTGCCTCTGTGCCGGATATTCACAGTGAATCCTAAAGGGGAGTTGATCCTTGAGCAAGCCAAAGGCAACAAAACAACGTAAGTAGTGACGCCTGTTGAGCCTTGTTTGTGGAAGCGGTTTCAGCCAACACATTATTGTATTATATTTGGCAGATACAGCCGGCTGAGTGAGCTGGTGGAGCACGTTTTCCCTTTGAGAAGCACAGAGCACAGCGCCACCTTCAGCTGTCCAGAGTTCAGCTCCTTCTGTTACTGGAGACAGCCCATCGCTCAGGTGTGCTTTGAGGAGCTGCTATAACTCAGTGGGGATTTTGTTTTGTAGAAGTATGCACTGGTTCCACTCTTAATGTTCTAGGCTGCTGGAATAACTCATACTGTCTTGAATATGTTCTGAATGAAATTAAAGTTTGAAGTATTAATGTATTCCAAATGTTTTAAAAAACTCGTTTAGTCTCTTTGTGCTCTTGCAGAGTTTATTCTGACTTACATGGAATAGATTTGTATGAGCAATGAAGTCTGCTGATGTTTGATTTGCACATTTTTGTTTGAAAACGTGAGAAAAATTGTATAAGCACTTCGGTGGGGGGAGGTAGAGTAACCGTTGAAACTTAATGCTTGTCATGCTTTTTGCATGCTGACTTGTGATGTGTCATCAGACACACACGGTTCATTCAAAGCAGCTGCAGTCATGCAGTCTTTTAAGGCCTTATTTTATTTCATGTGTGTTGCTTTAAAGTTTGAGGAATTGCACTAATATGCAAAGATGAAAATATGAGATGATTTGCTCAGTAAAAGCTGCATTATAGTTGTGCTAAAAAGATAAAATGTAGACATGGCTGCTATTTATTTTTATTTTTTTCAAAACCATGATTTAGATTGTTAGTCTCAGAGTTCTGACTTGTTTTTGATGAACTTTACTTTGCTAATATTTTTGCCAGATGCTGCTGTTGTGAGAACTGCAGGATTTTATTTAATGTCACGCCTCTCTTTGGAGCCTCTTCATGCTCTGTAACGACAGTCTGAAACTTACGGCATTCTTTCTGTGAAAGTAAGAAACTCTGTGTGAAGAGTACACACAATAATTGAAGAAGATGACATTTATTTGAACCTTTGCAGCTGCTGCAGGTCTTTTCTCTAGATTGTCATGATCAACTCATCTTGATCCAGTTTACATTATGATGTTACTGTAAGCACAAAAGACTTTTTTGATTAATATGTGAACAGTTTGAAAATGGGTCAATTTAGATACTGTAGTGTACATAAACTCTCTGCACAGGTATATTGTTGTCTGTTTAGTACAATCTTTTCACAGTTTATGTTTATAAGCAGTGAAAATTCATATCGTCTTTTACTGAATTGATGCTTTAATAAAAAGACAATAAAACAATCAAAGATTTTGTGCATTTTAGTATTTACAAGTGTTATGAAATTTCTTTTATCTTACAAATCTAAAATTTCTCAATTTCTGCCTGATAATTAAGCTGATATCTCGTTATCTGAGCATTTTTCCCTCTTTTTCCTCAATCCTGTGATCAGTCTTCTTTCACCTAATAGAGCGAGTGTGGCACCAGCGATGTCCACCGCGTTTCATCTCAGCTGTACACACAGTATAAATGTTGGAGCTACCGTTCCACAGGGCTCGGGTACAGCAGCACGACGCTGAAAGATGACAGGATCTGGGGCGAGGCTGTGATGGCCAGCTTCCCGCCAGTTAGGACGAGTCCAGCTCGATCTCCTCGCCTCAGCGACAGAACCAGGCTCAGTGATGTCGAGCTGCTGCAGCTGCATTGGTCTTGTGACAGCGGCGCAGAGGCTTCAGACAGGAAACCTGCAGAATCCAGCTTCTGGATGCTTTGATTGGACACAGAGAGCACCGCCTCCACCTTCTCGCCTCTCTGTGCTGCCAGAACAGCCAACACCAGATAGCGACCATCTGTTGGAGCTGTGAAGATGCCTGGAACATAAAAAGGTTCTGTTTTACACTGGTGAAACAACATTAATTTGACTTTACGGTCATTTCTAAGATGTCCCAGAAAATGGTTTCACTTTTACTTCAGTTTTTCAATTAGGCTAACATTTAAAGGGATACTGTGTAAGTATCCCGTTAATTATTTCTTTTCCTGTTAAGTTTAGCAACAACATTTAACACAATTAATGAAAACTTAGCACACAACAAATAAAAATATTCCATCTTGTGTAACCCTTTGGGACTACTGTAAAAGTACCTGTATATGGGTCATAATGTCCTCCATCATTGATCAACACCTTGTTGAATCGAATGATTCCAACTTCTCCAGGAAATGGCACCAGAGTAAGACCAGCTGAGAACGACACTTTCTCACCTGAAACAGGAGGAGAAACTTTGCACATTAGAGCAGCACAGCCTCATTGCCAGAGCTTAGGTATTAGACAAACTCTTACCTGCAGCACCTGCAGCCGTTGCATCTTTCCTTTGTGCAGGTTTGTGGGGCTTGCTCATCTCTGTTGATCCAATGAGAAAAGTGTTATTTACGTGTGACAAGCTCAGATGCGATGCAGCAGAAAGAAGTAAAAGGTGCATTCACCTGAGATCAGAGGCATGTCAGTCTTTAGGGAAGCGGTGGGTTTTAGAGGGGATGCTATGTGCAAAAATATGATAAGCATGATATAATGCTCAAACCATGCAAAGCAGTGTTTGCTAGTGCGGCTAGTCTCACCTGGTGCGCCAGCAAAACCCTGAACAAGCGTCGCGCCGCCATCAGATCCCTTTGGCAGCTCGAATGAGGTCATCCTGCCTGGGGGTCCTGCCTCTCCGGTCTCCATGACAGGGGGCTGTGGGATAGAGGCGTCTTCGGGGCCAACCGGCAGCCTGAGGCTCTCGCTTGATCCCTGAAGAGCTCCCGCCTCCTCCAGGCCGACCTGAGCACCTGAACAGGGCAGACATGGAGTGAAAGATGGAGGTGAGGTTGAGAGTCAGATGAGTCAGTGCAAAGGTCAGATGAGTTAACAAACCAGATGGTTTTACCCTTCTGTGGAACACTTTCAGCTCTTTGAAATTCTAGGAATTTCTAAAAGTTGCACATTTTATTTTGCTCATAATTGTTTTGTTTTGTTTTTGTTTTTTTGGACTGGCTCAAACAACTAATATTGCAAAACTACAAAACCATCAATTTAGACATTTGACCAACTTTCCAGTGAGTTAGGAGCACACAACCAGCAGCAAGCTTTACATTTTCTAACTGCATCTTTCAGAAATTTGTATGCAAGACTAAAACACGCCATACTGATACCTTAACCAAGGTATCAGTATTACCATACTGAAACCAAGGCATGTCTTCTGACCTTTTTAGTTGGTTATCTTTGAAGTTGGCCACTATTTTAGTGCCATTAACACACTTGTAAGGTGTGGTAGCAAAGGTGCAGAGCATCAGCTCAATGATCTGTCCACATACAAGCACCTGCAAAAGTACTCTGGTTCCTGCTCAGTCTGGAGCACAATAACACAATGCTGCATCTACAGGGATGCAGGGGATAAAACATAATGAAACAGGGATAAAACAGTAGCCTGATAAAAGTGCCTGTAAAAGCAATACATAGACACATAATCCATAATAAAACTTAAATACTGAGAGAAAAAAGCTTGACTTTTTCATTCACGAACATGTTTCATCTCTCATCTGAGAGGCTCTGTGAGTAAACAGATGGGTGTGGAGTTTCTGGCGTTTAAACTCTTGAAAGTGTCATTTGTCCCCTGAGAGTTATTGAGGCTTAGGTTTAAGGGTCAGCTTTAGGCATTAAGAGTTGTTGACCTACTTGACCACCCAGTGGGTCGTTAAAAAACCTAGAGGTGACAGCAACTTAACTACCCAGCCATTGCATTGGATTTTGAGGTCACATGAATTAAAATCCACCTCTATTCCAGGAAGCTTTTTTTCCTGTCGGGCACAAGGTGAGTTCCCATCCAAATGTGTCTTTTTTTTTTAAATCTGGAAACTTGAATGTGGAAATAGGCATGTTTGTATCATAAAGTTTCAGTCTAAGCAAATCACAAATGATCTAAAACAACCCATGAATGACTAATATAACCTGAGGGGAATCCTGAGTAAAAATAATGGAACTTTAAAATAATGGACTTCAGACTGCAACATGCAGTCTGAAGTCGTTTAATTTCTGTGGATCATGATCTCACTGAACTGAGTCACATTTATCCTGTATAGTAATTCCGAATTTTCCTCTCCTCCCAATGACACAATCTTTTTTTTCATGGATATTTTGTTCTCTTGATTTTCTAAAGATTTGATCCAACTAAGAACAGCTGAGTGGAAATACGATTGAGGAAGAGTTTTCCACTTGTCTGTGTGTGTGTGTGTGAGTGTGTGTGTGTGTGTTAATATTTATGGCAGGGCTACTGATGCGTCTCATTAACAGCCCAACAACAAGCGATTATCTGAACCTGCTATTATGGACTTAAAAGGAGAGAGCGCCACCCCATCTGCCATCCAAAAGTGTTCAGCTCTAAATGACTTCATTCCTGGGAGGAACCACGGGGATGTATCCCGGGGTTTATCAACAAATCATTGCTCCTGGCACATTGTCACTCTTACAATCTTGTTTACATGATGCAAAGACAAAACCACCAAACTTTCCTTCTCCAAAAGGGAAACCACCAGCACATAAAAGACATACCAACAGCATACCGAGGCTCAGCCACATGTTCAGTCACCTGGCAGCTGGTCCCCTCGCCCCAGGGAAAAGGGTCGTTAGTCGTAGGAGCAGAAGAAGTCTGCCTGTTAAACGCAACATGTGCCGGGAGGCTGGGCGGCGGCAGTAAAACAACACAGGGGGTAAGTCTGCGGGTCTGTTCCTCAGTCGAGTTCCTCCTCATATAAAACCAGGTATAAGCTCCTGTTTACTTTGATCTGAGCAATTCAAAACCGATTTCAGACCCGATGCCACGGGGATAATAGAAGCAAGCACAGGATGTATATCTGCCTGGGAAAGCGCATGTCTTGATGAAAGAGGTGAGCTGTAAACAAATACAGCTGGAACCTGCTGTCGAACCGCAAAGGCAGCGTAGGAAATCCTCTCTTTGTTGTAAGTCACTTACACTCCAGCAGATTCTGATTACAAAAGCCCTTTAAGGCACAGAAAAAATGCACTTTCTAACCCAACAAATCACATCAAAATGACTGCATGGCAACATGCAGACTGAGTCACCAAAACAGACCGGCCTCTTAGGGCTTTAATTCATGAATCCATGAATACAACCTCAGAGTACTTCAAAACAAATCAGAGGAGAGAGGGAGATGCTACCTATTTTTAAAACCTTGTTATAAACAACTGAATACTTCTTCTGCCAGTAAAACATACAGACAAATAATTGAGCAGCCACAGTTCCAGTTACAAACTTAGAAGATTTTATTGCTCCTGAGGGCTTACTGTCAGGTCCAGTCTTGTTTTTTTGCTTTGTGGGGTTATCACGTTTGGCCGCTGACTCGACTGAGTCCATCTTATCTCACGCAGGTCACCGACCTACAAGCCTGGACACCAAAGTGGGAAAGCATGCTTTCTTTATCTCCAAAGGTTTCCATGATGAAGCTCTTCAAAGCTCGAGAGTCGAAGCCTCGTCGTCAAACACAAGGAGGATGTGCTTGGTGCTGGGGAAAGCTGAACTTTTATTTGCCATTCTCCATTAAGGTCATTAATAAATGGAGGAAACTCAGATAGTTTACAATAAGGCCCAGAAATATTTGAATATGAACTAAAATGATGTTTATTTTAGCTGTTTACCATAACCTGCTCAGTTTACATTTGCTTGCAGTAGTCCTAAGATGAAGACTCTGCATTCATTTAAAGGTACAGTATTTACAGCTTAATTAAAGGGAAAGGTTTAGAAAATTACAACTCTTTAAAATTAAGTATCATTTTTGTTTTCCCTCCTCCCCTTCATTGTATTTACATGATTGAATAAATGAAGTGAGTGACTGACAGCTGAAAGCAACAATGGTGGAAGACTGAAGATTCTTTTCCACAACAAGAAAAAAAAAACCTCCAATACATCCACCCAGGAAGTAGGCAGATCATTAATCATGCCATGAGGAAAAGACCTCACAAGAGCAAATCCAGGGGGTTGAACACAGGTGCAGCCGTAAACATTATGAAGGGATTATGAAGAGCTAGGTAGATTTAGCCAAAAAACAAAATAAAACAAAACAAAAAAAGCCTCTGGAATGTTCTGGAAGTGCATTAAGTATGCAGTTGAAACAAAAATCCGACTGCAACCAGAACAAAAAAGCCTTGAAACGTAACACGATCTAAACCACTGATCATCACTGTCTGCAAAGGATTCTCTATAGAAATTTTAAATGAACATTTCATTCACAATTATGATTCTGAGCCCTATGAATAGAGTGTTTACATACATAGATCCCTCCTCTCATTTCCATGTGAATGCCACGATCAAAAGCGTCACTAAAATAGCTTCAGCTGTACAGATATTATAAATACAGCTTTGCCCGTGTCCAAATACTTATGGGCCAAACCATATTTCTTTCACCAGTTAGGAAGCGATACTAAAAAAGGTACTGTGGGAGAAAACTGAAAGCACCAAAATCATTAAAGAAATGACAGCTCCTCTCCTCCGTTTCCTGGCCTTCTCCTTTAAGATTAACAACTGGTATGACATCATGGTAAACACGCTCATGAACGGCCTCTGGGACCTCACAATGTTTACTTCTATACCCATTGAGGTTAGAAAATGTGAGAAAAACTGCAGATGGGGTAAAAGGACATATAACAGCAATAAAGATGCTGATGTTCATGTCCATCAGCAGCACATAAGATAAACACACTGAAGCTCTTGGCTCTGAAATAAAGAGCGGACCTGCGAGGGAATCCTTGATAACTCTGTGACAGATTCCTCAGAGCAGCATTTTCCAGCCTCTTCAGATAAGCAGGGAGGAAGACAACAAAATAAAACCACTGTGTCTAGGAGGTGAAGTGGAAACTGTGAATGGAAAACATCTTTACTGACAAATGAAGAAAAAAAAAGGCTGTTGGGTGGAGTGACAACATTTCTCAACATTTGCAGATGGAGTTTTTGGTTAAAAATTGAAAAGCTGAGTTTAATTTATGACACATGCAAAAAAAAACAACAACAAAAAAAAAAACTCCAGAGCAAAAACCCACCTCTTCTGTTATTTCAGACCATTCTGCACGCTGCATCACCTGCCCCATAAACCAGTAACTGAAGCTACTCCCAGAGGAAAAATCCCAGCTCATAAACAATATGGGCGTGCTTCAAGTCCACATTTAAAACCATGAGAGTTCAGCTCGGTCTCGCAGGTACCATTAATGAGCAGGCTCAGGCGAAAAATATGCAACAAATGCATAAGTCTTTACAATCTATTTGCTGAAACCTGCAAACAGCAATGGAGCCACAGATTACATCAGGATCCAGAATTAATGGGAAACAAACAGAAAAAACACCATGTGATATACAACCACTCAGTGACCAAGAGCCGCTCTTCATCTTAAGTAATAAAGATGAGCAATGGGAATTACATTGGCATATGAGGATGTTTGGTTGAAAAAAAAAAAGGAAATTGACAATCAATCAGGCTAAGTAACAGACTGACATTCCTGTGAGAGAAGAAGAAGAAGAAAAAAAGCAGTTATTGTTTCTTTTAAACCAGCTGCTTTAACTTTAAAAGCAACTATTATTATCGCCTTGAAATCAGATCAAAATAAACAGTTTAAGAGTTTTCATCTCTTATTGTTGAGTCATTCCGCACACAGGGGGTCAAAACTGATGAAACACACGCATATTAAGGATTTTAACAGAGCTTATTTGGAGTAGCTTCCCTTGATTCGGTTATGTCTCTTAAAGGAAGAGTGTAAAAATTAACATTTTGAACTCTGCTTAAATTGCTCCATGTGGCTAGATGGCAAAGTGCAACAAAAGTTTCAGCACAAGTGCACATGGCCAACGCTTTTTTTTTCCACTTTACTTGCAGTTGCAGTGCAGGCTTAACAGATGCTTAATACAATAATATTTATTTCCACTTACAAATTACTGCAAGCTTAGGTAGCTAACTGGAGTGACAGATCTGCGTTTTCTCTCTGCCGTTAATGTCACATAATTCATGAAGACTACACCCAGCAATTATATGGACAAATGCACATATTCATAATTGCGCTCTTGGATGGACAAACAAGCTTGGTGAGCAATATTTCTGAATGCCAAGGCATTGCTCAACACAAGTGGGGTCTATTAAACCAAACATGTGTCTTTAATCAAGCCTGCCTGCTCTAAGAACAAGTTAAAAGACTATCCAGCTTTTCCTCCCTCACAAAGTCAAAAACACACTATAGCAAGAAGATTGTTACAAATAATCTAGCTCAGGAAATAATCTGAAAGGGTTAAATATTTTATTGTATATTTTAATGCGGAATACTATTAAAACTTATGCATATTAAATGTAGCAGGAAAGATTTTGATTTATGTTACTGTGGCATTTGCAGGGATGAGGCTTTCATGTGTATCTGAAGAGGATGTTGCAGAAGGAGGACCGTTAGCTGCATGGACATAAGCTGAAATCTGTTACTGCTGCGAAACAAACTTTAAATCTGGAATAAGAATGCATGCATGTGGATTTCTGTGCTGCATTTTGAGAGCAAAGTGTAACTTCACATCTGAAAGAAACAGCTCATTCGGCTTACCGTCCTCTCTGGGAGACCTGTCTGTTAAGACCCGAAGGTCTCTGGCAACATTCGAGATGCTGTTCTGCAGATTTTCACACGTTCCCCTCAGTCCCCCAATATCGCGACCGTGAGCTCCAGCTGTGAGGTTTAGCTGGTTCACACAAGTCCAAAGCGCAGTGACGTGCTTGTTCAGCCCCTCTTTGATCCTCTGGAGGCTGCTGGAGATGGGATCCAGCTTGCTGCATAATGTCTCCACACTAACAATGCGGCTTTCCATGTGAGCCATCTCTTTCCCTGCATCTTGGGTTGTTTCCCTGCAGCCCTCGGCCTCAGCTTTCACCTCATCCAGCTGCTGTCTGAGCTCCTGGTGCTGGGTTCTGTGCAGCTCCAACAGCTCCTTGGCCTCCTGCACGACCTGGGCTTTAACTTGACCCCAGGAAGAGTTAAGGCTCTTCAGCGTCTGAGATTGCTGGTGGATTAAATCTGATAGTGAGTACTCCAATCTACTCATGTGACCTTTAAGGTAGCTTAACTCGCTGTTTACATTGTCAGCATGGAGGCCGGGGTTCAGGGTTTGGCCCTCTGGGGCTCCAGTGTCACTTATCTGAGCTTTAAGACGACTTCCTGTAGCATCTGCAGTAGTTTTGGAACTCTGGAAATCTGTCTGAAGCTTTTCTTGAGAAGTGACATTAACTTTGCACTGTTGTGAGCACAAGAGTTCCACACCGCTGATTCTACGCTCCAAAGATTGAAAAGAGTCTTTTAGAGAATCTGGACTCTCGTTCTGGCCACCAGGTGAGAAGGCGGTGCTCGTGTTTGCAAACAGGTTAAGTCTGTCCTGCATGGAGCTCAATTTGACCTCTAGGATCTGCTTTAGGTCTTCGACGACCTCCGCCTGCTCGTTCCGCAGTCGCTCCTCTAAAGAAACACACTGCGCTGAAATGCTCCTCTCGGATGAGTTTATGTGGACCTCCAGGTTTTCCACACGAGACAGAACAGAGTCAGATACCCGGGAGTCTATCTTCCCTGGACCATCGAGCTTGGCCTTGAGGTCCTGGATCTCATTGCGGAGGTCACTTTCCTTTGAGTCCATCAGCTCGGCCAGGCTGAGGTAGTTGGCCTCGGTTCCGTCACACTGCTCCTGAACCGACAGGATTTTATAATCACAGGAGTTCTTCAGGTCTGCCATTTTGATTTCTATGCCTTCCATGAGCTCCTCTCTCAGGGCACGGATCTTATCGTCGAGGTAGGCTCGCAGGTCTACGTCACTGGAAGGAGGAACAGGAGGAGCAGGAGGAGGAGGTGTGGACGGCGGGGTGTGTGTAGCTTCCATCAACAGGCGGATTTGTCCATCATGGAGGTTGACTTGACCCTGCAGGTCGTCCAGGGCATTGCTCTTTGACTCCAGATCGGACGTGACCTGGTTGATCTTGTTCATGACCTCGTCCATCGGCGGGTTCTCTGGGCCAAAAGAGAAGTCTTGCACCTGAACGGTTTGGGTCTCGGCGCCCAGCGCACTGGCTGGATGTTTCATGTTATTCAGCAGTGTGAGAAGCATTTTACTGGCATCCTCCTGGAAGTCCAGCCTCAGATTGGACGCCATGTCGGTCATTCTCGCCTGCATGTCAAGGACCATCTGGGACAGGTGTTGCACCTCATCCTCCAGGTGTTGTGCATTTTGAGGCCCTCCTTGACCCTGTAGTAGCCTGTCACCTGTCTGACCACCAACCTGTCGCCCTCCTCCTCCCTGTAGATAGTTTCTGTGGTCCACTGGTCTCTGGTCTTGAGCTATGGAAATATGATAGAAATTCAGAAAACTGTAATATAAATTCACTGAGTTAACCATGATTTGTTATGTTCAAACTAAGATCTATTCTTTAAAATGTTTTTGAAAAGTTCCCCAAATGTTTCAAATCATTGCTGTTCACCTTGTGGGACTGGAAAATGTCCAGATGGAGTGTGGGGCAAACGGTCCACTTGGATGAGCCTCATGTCTTTCACCTCCATGCAGTCACGGCCTTGGTACCCCGGGCAGCATCTCCATTGCAGTTCCGTTACAGTTTTGTAGGCAATTTTGTACGTCGGCCTAAAATGTGTCTGATATCTTGGAACAGAAGAAATCAGAATATTAATGAAGACATGCAGCACTTTGTAAATATATACAATTAATAAATGTATGAATTTATGCATATCTACATTGATATTTACATACATATTCATATCTCTTCTTATATATCAGTTAACTGGATCTGATTTTATTTGGTTACTCTGAACATATGTAGTTAAAAAATATTAGTATTAATAATAAAACTGCTTCAATGTTCTGCTAATATGGATGAGAGTTTTATAAGGGGGCAGGAAACCGAGTGTTGAAATGTTCCGTTCCAGGTGAATGATCATAACACCTGTTCTGCTCATATGTTAAGACGTTATTAAAGAAAAGCCGTCCTCCACCCAGTGACCAGGACTTCAGAGAACTTACATCACTTGTTGCGCACAGTTTGGCAGCTCCGGCGGACACGGTAAAAACTCAGGCTGCATGAAACTCTCCGTGCCTCCCACCACGGCACAGCTCACGTTCTTGTGCACAACGTAGGCGCACCAATTTCTGCAGAAAAGCAATTCTTAATAAGTCCAGACGCGCAGGAATGGTTGGATGCATTCACCTATGTTCATAAACTTGCAAACACGAAGTGAATTAGAGGCGATCCGCATACTCACTTGTTTCTTTGTCGCGTCTCGGTGCCAGAATACGCGTTTCCCTGAAACAGGCTGTACTGGAAAGGTGTTCCACTGATGAGAGGAAGAGTTATGAAAAAGTTTAGCAGAAGCGGTCCGCGCTTCATGGTTTATGTCTCTGGAAGTCCAGCAGTGGCCTATCCTTTAAAACTGGGATGAGTAGTGAGGTTTGCGGTGCAGACTTCTGAGCTCTGCGCGTCTCTGCGATGCGCAGATCTGAACAATCCTCTTCCAGCTCCTTTGAATGTGACGTTTTGGGACACCCTCCAATCCCAACAGATTCCCATTTTCCCTGTTCATGGATCTCTCTCTCTCTCTCTCTCATACACACAAATGAAAAAACAGATTCTGCTGTCCTGATGGTATTTTTAAAAAAATACAAAAAATCCCCATCCACCCACATCATTTCCAGACATATAAATTTAGATCATGATTATTTCTAAACATCTGCATCCATGAAAGCAAAGGTTTATTTAAGATTTTGCATTTCACAATATTTGGTATTAAAAATGAATATACACACTTAAAGTAAGATCTTGTGAAACAAGAGTTTATTTGACATTTAATACATTTATACAAGAACTTAAGATTCACATAAAATGTGCCATCAATGGCAAAAATTCCAACATGAAGTCACAAAAATATAAAAAGATATAGAAATAAAAATTACAGTGAAATAAAAGGACCAGGTATCATAACTCCGGCTGGCCTGAAGCATATCTTACAAGGATAGCTGTCTCGGCCTTTTTGCAATGGTGGCTCCCGGCTCTCCTGGACCTTCAGAGGCCCGTTTCCCTGGTCTTGCTGAGGCTAACGCTGGAGGAAATGCACATAACAATGAGAAATTAATACAGAAAAAAAAGACAAGAAAAAAATACACAAAGCAATAACCCAAAATTACCCAGCCATCTGTTGATTTCCTGCAACTCCTTTGTTTTCTGCTCCAAACTTTGCTGTTTTTTCACAATGTCAGGATTGTCCCTGAAGTGTCTGTCTCGTTCTGTTAACGTTTCCTCCATCTTCTTTTTGAATGAGTGGTACTGAGTGAGCAGATCTATCAAACAGGAAAAACAAACACAATTTATAGCTAAATTGGACCAAACTGTTTTAAAAAATACAAACTTTAAGTTTAAGTTTTCACCTATTTGTTCCCTCAGAATGATGTAATTCTGAGGGGGAGGGGCTCCAAACACTTGAAGCTGATTAATCGGTGGGGCTTTGTTTTGTAAACCTCCAAATTTGCCCTTGGTGCTAACCCTTTCACCATTCCTGGTCAATATGGTGGGACATGGCATCCTGTTCTCCACCATCTACGAGAAACAACTTATTTAGAGGATTGAAGACCACCAGGCAGGTAGCAAACATCTGTCAGCAAGCATCACTCACCGTTTTCCTGTACTCGGTTGCAGATTCCAGGTCATCCATCACAATAGTATCACCAAGGAGATTTTTAAACACTGGAGCAAAAATAAAAAATAAAACTCTCCAAAGGTTAGCATGGGCATGTAGGAAATACACTACAACAACAAACACAGAGAGCTGGTAAACTGCTAAAAACAAACAAAAAAAACAAAAAAAACATGCAGAACTTGACTCTGCATAAATCTGCAGTGACAAAACAAAATTCGAAAGCGGCTCACCGATTTCACAGTTCTCCTTTTCATGGAGGTGGATCAGCAGGTCTTTGGCAAAAACTGGGTTCCCACGAGGCTCGAAGAGCTTGAAATGGTTTCTTATGTGTGGCAGCGGCCTGCAAGCAACAGAGTTTTTATCATTTTAATCTTGGTGCTGAAAAAAGTTAAACCACGCCTTATTGTTTTCTTACAACACTGCATACAAAAAAAATAAATTGATTTTTCATTAGCCACTTTAGAGATGCTTTAGTTGCACCAATGAAAAATGAAAGCAAGCTTGATCAGCTGTGTTCAGGTACAGGAAGCAGACACCTTCTCTACCTTAAAGATCAGCAACCCCGTAGTTACACTGCCATAGCCGTAGACTGCCGAGGGATGCCTCATGATAGACTAAACAGACATCCAAGTCTAAATTGGATGCAGTCCTTTGGTTTTCCTCAAGTAAGATATTATTTATTATAAACTGGATTGAATTGACCTGATTGTACCTCAAGAGCTTAACCTCAAGGTTAAGCGGTGCTATACAAATGAAGCTGGACTGAATGAAATCGTCATTGGTATATCTGCTAATGAAGCTCTTTTAGGATGCAAGATGAACATCTCAGATTGTTATTTTGTGGCCCAGCTGGGTGAGGCTACACTAGTGGAGCTCTGCTGTCATATGTGGGTGTGCCATATCCATGTTGGAGACAAGAAACTTGTTTACAAAGCAAAACATTGCCTTATAATAAGCTAAACTGTTACTTTGCTGCAAATGCAGACATATCTATACTTTGTCTCCACCCGCTGGAAGCAAGAGCAATTACACAAACACAACCGATGCTCTATTATCATGAGGGACAATCAAAGAAAAAGTAGCAACAGAGGAAATCTGCCACTCTTCATTGTAGACAAAACACTTTCTTTAAATGCCAAATTTATTTAATTATTTATTTATTGAATGAGACTCAAATGCAACAACAGCATTAAGTACTGCATTTTGACTAAATTACCATGCAACATCAACATAACTCAGGAACGATGACAACAACAAAGGGGGCAAACGTGTCTGTGGCCTCCGTTTAGCAAATATAAATATATATATATATATAAGAATGGTGGTCATCATAATTTCTGCAGAAATACAAACTGGAAGATTTTTCATGTTTCATGAGAAAATGTTGCTGTTCTATGAGATTTCCACTATTTATTGCCCACCCGTAGAATAGTCATTTCCATTTTAACTATCAATAGTAATAGAGGAGATGGAGCATTCCCGGATTAAGTTGAAGGAATTTCATTTAGAATCTTGAAGTCATCAAACCCAAAAAAAAAGACAGAAAGAAAAAATAAAATCAAAGTAAGGACACTCAGCTGTACCTGCTGCCCTGCTGAACATAAATGCTGTCGAGGGCCATGACCTGTTGTCGGCCGTTGGTGTCGTTGTAGATGCTCCGAGCTGCTGCTGTCGTTCTGGTAATGATGCAGTCCATGTCGCCCCTGAGGTGCCAGGAGATGACCCTCGCAGCCTCATCATCCTCAACAAAAGCCAAGTGGCAGACCTGCGTTTAAAAGGTAACGAATTAAAACACACACACACGCACACAAATTTTGGATCAAAACCTTTGGCTTTTAAAGTTTTCGTTACCATTCCCAAAACATCTGGCCGAACGAAGTTGTTACGGATAGAGCAGACTCTCCTGGGCCTCGTCTCCAGCTTCTTCACCTCTTCTTTCTTTTGTAAGAGTACTGTGGCAATATCTGAGCTCTGTAAAGGATTCCAAATCCAAAAATACTTTTTCACGATAAATTCATGGGATTTTAATCAGAAAGAGGAAGAATCGGGGAAAGCTTTATAACTTACAGGTAAAACTTGTGGAATTCTCACATTCCTTCTACTTAGCTCGTTTCTGAAGCGGACTTCTTTCTTTTCTTCGTCCTGGAATTTTTCTAACATGACAAACATATTTATAAATTGGAGACAAACTAAATAGAAAAAAAAGTAGCTTAGAGCATTTCTGGACAGTTTTTTAAAAGCGTATCACACAGATTGGTGGGAGACATTAAACAATTATTTTAAAAAGATAAAAAATAGGACTCACTTATGTACAAATTCCTCAGTTCTGAATAACAGTCCAGTGATTTATTGATCATTTCAATAGTCTTCTTGATCTCGTCTTTTTTCTTGGTCAGCTCAGACATTTTTTGTTGGTTCTCCTCATCTAAACAGAAAAAATCCAATTAGGTAAACATTGTGAAATGTAACTTCATGCAATATAAACTACTATGTGTCTACCCTGGAGTCTTCAATTTTAACAGATATTTCTGACAAGGATATCATTATGCACACAGTGCAAAATATTCACTATAATCTCTAAAATGCAAATATTTTTATTAGTATAAATTTTGAAAAACTGCAGTATTTCCACAACAGCTTTGCTCACAATATACAAAGAAGCGTTCATTACAACTTATTCTAATTCCTTACAACCACCTGTCCACTTCCAGAGACACTTAATGAAGTTTTATTCCAGCAGAAGAGCTTTAAGTCACAGTAGTTTCTGTATTGTACCGTTGTAAAAGTAGAAGGGGAGCTCGAAAGGCTCCAAGGACGAGGGAAACGTTGGTACGTCAGGTGTGAAGAGGAGTGTGTATGTGCTGCCATCCACACCAGGGCTTTTTTCCATGATGGCCAGCCTCTGAGATGAGGGAGAGGATAATGCTCATATGTAGGTCTTCTAAAGGGGAAAATACCACACGTCCTTTGGAGAAAGTTACTCACACTGATGGAGGCTTTTCCTTCTTCTAAGTCAACCTGAACACTGCTGCTGCCTCTTTCAAACAGAGGGAGACTGTCTGTTTGTCCTGTAGAGCTCCTTATAGAAACAACCACCTTCCCATTCATGTCTTGCCCAGTTGCATTTCCATACGCATCCTGAAATCATTAAAAGGTAGTTCGATGGTACCACACATCACCAGATGTTACAAATTTGCATGAGGTGCTTGACTGGACATGCAAATTTGTAAAATAAAGTCAGAGTTGCCAAGAAAAGGTTTGAAGCTCTTCAGCTCACCATTAGCCTCAGAGTCGCGTTCTGGATCAGGGTTCTCTTCCTGATGTCAACACTGTAGGAAACGACTGGAGTTGCAGGCTGAAAGTCAGGACCCAGTTTGACGGGCTTATTGGCCTCGACATTTATAGTGATCTACGAGGTTGAAAAACAGTGATGAGATCACGCTTGAGTCAGCAAAGCATATAGGAAACTAATAATTTCTTGAATATGTAATCATGTCAGTGATCCTTAATGAAACAGCCCTTGTAGATAAAACTATATAGAACTATATAGAAGAAATTATCATTTATAGTCTAAAATAAAAAAACAAATGGAATATTTGTATAATAAAATATATAAAGAATGTTTATAATGCTTGTATTGATGTACTTTACTCCACTGTAAAGCACCTTGAACTGTCCAGTACATGAAATCTGCTCTATAAATAATAAATATCTTTGTGTGCTTTACTCTTTGTGTTGCAATGCATATATGACATGGATATGCCATAAATGCTTCTCATATGTGTTAGATTTGGGGTTCAGTAAAACCTTAATTAATTTAGCAACAAAAAAAAGACATGGTTTTAGTACAGGGATTTGCAGTTGGTGGGCCACAGGCCACATGCGACCCAACCTATGATTCTGCCAACACACGACTGTGGCCAGAAAAAAAAAATTGTGGGTGCCACTCGGACCTTTAATGGGGACGGACAGTCCATCTTCAGTCTCTGAGTTGGTGAGAGTAACCTACCTGGTTACTGTTCAGGACTTTAGTTTTGTCGATGCGCAGTGAGAACTGTATGGTGTGCTTTCCAACCTCGCTGGGGATTTCTTTGTCTCTGCAGTAAAACACACAGTTTCGTAAGAATAATTACTTCATCCCCAATGCACAGAAATGAGTTGGGTCACTAAACACTAAATACTTGAACAGAATAGAAAAAGATCTGATGCAAGGGCATGTTACCTGAAGTAATAACGGTCATTTCTGTCATTCTCCATGGGTTTGCTGCATCTCAGCAGCTCTGGGGTCTGCACATGAGGAACAATATAAGCCAAGAGAATACAGCCTTGATAAAAGACCATCTCACTGTATCTGCCAGGCACTTACTGTCTGAGGAATCGTAGACGGTCCTCCTTTCCACACTGACATGTACAAGGCAGACGGGGGAATGGTTGTAATCGGGCTTCCTTCATCAGACACTACTGTCACAGAGAAAACTGAACACGCATGGCTCCAATTAGAGTTGTGGATAGAAATAAACTAACAAACAATATCAAATGGATGAAAAAGCAAACCTGGGAAAATGTCTCCAGCCAGAAACTTGGTGTCTGTATTGTACTCAACCGCCAGTTCGACGGGTTTGTTGCAATCAGGGATGACGGTGAGGTTCACTAATGGGCCAGGTAGGGGGTTCCTGTTAAAGGAACTGATGAACTCCAGCTGATAGTACCCTCTAGTGGAAGTAAAGGGTAAAATTGTGTTACCAGTCACTACTGACGCAGCAGCTCTGAACTAATTCAAGACTGATTATGCACTTTGTTTTGAGAATAAATATTGTAAACCGATCTTACTTTGAACCGCTCACAGCATTAACCTTAAAGGAGGCTTTCCCTTCTTGATCCACAGGTTGTGAAATAACAGACGACATCACCTATTTCAAGATGAAGATCCATCAGATTGTTTCCCGTTTCTCCCCTGGCTTTTCCCAAAATGTTTTTATTTTATTCTCATACCAACCTTAAGTGTCGCAGGTGAAGTCCTCATTTCCACCACAACCCTCTGATCTGGGGAAGGATTTCCCCACTCGTCACACAGCTGGACCACGAACGGTGTAGAGATGCCCTGACCATTCAACACCTGCAAAGGCTAAAAAAAACAAAACACCTATTATAAATGTCCAAATAGAGCGATTTCCATGCCGGCTGTTTCAGTGTGACAGCCTATGATGGTAAAATCTGAACTTTTTATGATAGATTTAATCCACCACTTTAAAATGTTATTACTTCGGGACAATAGTTTTTTCTGTGACATGAAGGTTCAGTTCTGTGTATGAGAAGTGGCCTTGCAGATGTCTTCAAACAGTCTGAGTTTTTCTTTTCATCTTTTTACCTGCTCAGGTTCGCTGAGTAGTTTAAGCTGTGCAGGGACTCCCGGAATCACTGTTATCATGACACGACCCTCAAGCTCGCTGTGTCTGAAGCATATCTCTCTGGGCCCAGAAGACCCTGAGTTGAAACGCACTCCCTTAACCAAAACAGAGTTGATGCTCTTCTACAACAGAGAGAGAAAGAGAGAGAGAGAGAGAGAGAGAGAGAGAGAGAGAGAGAGAGAGAGAGAG
>JAVQJG010223165.1:0-10367 GCA_036024015.1 Craterocephalus amniculus
GCAATCCAAGTTGTGAATGTGGCAAACTGAAAGGATGTTTCAGTCATGGGAATATTACTGTATATTTAGATTATTTCAGTGAGTTCAGTCAGACAGCTGACAGCTTCTCCTCCATGTTCATTTTTAGACATGATCTACAGTGTGTGGAAACTGGCATGTATAATCTTGGTGTATGTGACTAGATGACCTGACTGCAGCCGGCTACGTGGACGCAGAGACGCGAAAGTTCTCCCTTGTGATTGGTCGGATTGTGATACTAGTTTCCATATATCTGACTACCTTTTAAACTACAGAAAAAAGTGAAATAAAACTGCATTTTTCCAGATCTGACAACAATTTACTTCACTGATCCTGCAGCTGCGTTGGTGATTTGTGGCACAAAATCTACGGAGACGCCAGTAATGACTCACGTGGAAAATTATCGGACTGTGCAGCTGTTCTAACAGCAGCCCTTAAAGACTGATCACTGCATGTAATCAATAGATTGTAAATTATTTTGTTGACGCACTGAAGAAACTCCACCTGGCGCAGTTTATGGGCCGGTACGAGCCTGTCGCTACCTGTAGAAGTGGAAAAGAAACCGCGACCCACCGTGCGGAGTATAAACCCAACTTTGTACATGAGTCTAATGTCTAATGTCAGTCTAATGTTTGACCATCTGATCAGAATGTCTTCTCGATAGTTTTTTTCAGCTATATCTAA
The DNA here is from genome assembly GCA_036024015.1 of Craterocephalus amniculus. Lineage (NCBI taxonomy): Eukaryota > Metazoa > Chordata > Actinopteri > Atheriniformes > Atherinidae > Craterocephalus > Craterocephalus amniculus. The sequence goes on from JAVQJG010223165.1 coordinate 703, forward strand.
CTGGAAGGTGATCCTCGAGAGGACCCAGAACACACTGGAGGGATGATATATGCCTTCTGGCTTGGGAATGCCTCAGGATACACAGAATGAGGGAGGGTTGCGCTTCCTTTCTGGAACTGCTGCCTCTGCAACCTGAGCTCTAAATGAATGGATAGATGAATATTCTGCTTGGTAGTTTGCCCTCCCTTTTTCCAGCTTGCTCATTTGGCAGGGATGGAAGAGCTAAGTTGGAGTACTTGGATTGCTAATACTAGCTGCAAATTGTTGCTCACTGTATCTCTGATGAAACATAGTGAGCTAGTTTAAAATGTGGCACATATGCATTGTACACAGTCATTTGATTAACAGTTCATTTATAGACTATTAATCAGCTGGTTTATGAATAAACTGTTACAGGAGCTGCTCTGACACGAAGAAGTCTTTTAAAAATGTCAGTAGACAGTGTCCGTGAGTCCGTGACATCTGGATCTGACCTGTGCTGTGCATGTGGTCTCTGGCCAGCTCAAAGAGCCTCATGTGTTGGTTGGTGATTGGGTTAAAAGAGCCACAGGACAACAAATACAGTGGAACACGGTGGGTGGCCATCATGGTTTATCCTCTCACACCGTGGTCAGAGAACCTTAGAAGAAAGTAAGAGGAAGTGTTATTTACCTTGTGAATTAAATGATGAAAACACATATAAACGACAACAAGCGGAAAGAGAATCCTCTAAAATATTCCTTATGCTATATAGATATAGATATCCAGCATCTAAATATATTTCTGTAAGCACCTTCTCTGCACTTTGCACTGCTAGCCTTAATTGCATTACCTTTTCTCATTCAGTTTTTATTAACAATTTTTAGCAGAAAACAATAAGCTACAACAATTTATCCTGTAATCTCATTAGTTGTTTTCTCTGCTTGATGGATGCCAATGACTTGAGCCTTCTTACACAGACTAAAACATTTCCCCGACCACAGGATGTGTCTTTGACATGGTTTAAGAAATGAGAAGTTCCTCGCTGCATCAGTTGGGGTTAAATAACTTGTCACCAGCTGAAAGATAATTGCCCATGTAGTAATTACCCCAGAAGAGGTACATGATTGTTTTTTAGTGAAATACAGGTGGTGTTTAATTTATTTATTCATTTTTTGAGTATCAAAGACTTTCTGTGTGGAAGTGCCCAATACAAAAAAGTTTACAGAACAATCTTTGGTACCTTGGCTAGTTAACACTGAATTAATATGGCAGCATTTAGCTGAAGTTAGTCCCTGGGGCAATGGGCAAGCTGTAGCAGTGATTCCTTTTAATGTTCAACTTTGTGTATGTGTGTGTGTGAGGAGACTAAATAGAAATTAAACGCAGCCACTCCTTTGCTAAGCTGTGGTCATCATTAACAAGAAAGCCACAGGGTTTCTTAGCTTGTTGCACACCAGAGTAGAGTAATGCTCACAGCACTGTAAGGTGGACCTACACAAAGCCAGTGTAAGTGGCAACCTTAAAATAAATACATTTGTATATTATGGATAAAAAGTACGTGGACATATGACCATAAGAGAAGAACAACAGAAAGCTGATCCAAGTACTTTTCAATACTCTGATGGATGTAATCTGGGGTGTGGGAAATGATCATCTACCTGATTTTTTAAAAACCTTGCTAGCGTTAAGAAAAGAAAAAACATACACGGGCTGGCTTTTGTGCCCTTTTATAATTATGACATGTAGTGCAACCAAAACCTATCGAAAACGTAGTACTACTGTGTGTACGTACTGTACATCTTGTTCTACCAGAGTGGTTTAGTTATATGTAATGGTGTAGCGAGATAAATGGTGCAAATAATAATTTAAGATACTACTTTTATTATACATGCTATAATAAAGACGATATCCGACTAAAAGCAATTTCGACAACTGCTAACCATGTTTTTTAAGTTATAACACCATCAATATCGTGTCAGTCCGGCTTGACATTGAGCCAGCAGCTAACATTAGCTTAGCTGCCTAACTGGGTGCTACCCGAAAGTCGGATCATTTAAATAATTTATTGGTAAACGACATGCGACATCTTAAGACGTTCATTTTTCTACATGCATCGCAGGACAAGTGCCAAACATCTGTTTACCTTCTTTCACATTTGGTCTTTGTGCCACATTTATTTCATTCCCCGGTTGTACACGGCGTTTTCCCTCGATGGTTCCCCATAACAATCTGGCTGAGGTGCGACCCCTGGTGGTTGCAGGTTAACTCATATACTAGGGGAGCTCTCCGCGGTACTGAAACACATTGACGAACTGGGGAAAAACTGTTTCTGAAGTAGTGTTTTTAATTTGCTGTGGTGGACAGGCGAGATAGGATCCGGCTTCCCTGCAACCATGAACTGAACTTAACAGTAGCTATAAAAAAATGGTTCAATGCAACTTCATATGCCATAATTGCTCATTTGAGAACAGCACTGGACTGCGGAAATGAGTTTTAATTTATTACATTCTAATCACTCAGTTTGTGATGAAAAACACACAGTTTTGCATGTACTGCAATATTTGAACCTTTTATTGAAACGAAAGGGGAACTTTGTAGAACACAAACTGAAGTAAAAATGGCTTTACTTTCTTTTCCACTATTTCTGCTTTGTTTCACATGGATAAAAAATCTCTTAAAATTCGATGGATCAAATTAAATCATGGCTTTTCACAAACAAAGTATGATTCCAGCCAAGGAATTGTACATATGTTTGTAGGACATGCCCAAACAACAACAAATTACTCATTTTGCATTGTAAGCTACATTTATAAAATGTGGATTACAAACATGGAACACCAAGCATGTTTTTCAAATATACATGCACATTTTCAGTTTAAACAGGTGTTTTAGCTGAGTCTCAGTAGCTTGAGGTTATCACTGATCATAGGAATAATAAGTGACGTGAGCCAGGATCTTGCTCTTCAATGGCTGAAATATTTTTTTCCAGATGAGAAATATTAGAGTTCTTTAAATCTTTTTTAGTTAAAGCCAAATGAACTTAAACTAGACAGTAAATGTTTTTTCATTAACTAATGAATTCTTCAAAGAAGTGGGGAAAACAAAAGAACAAAAAGGAAGTGGGAAAGACTGAGAAAACCTCCCATTCTCTAACATGAATAATTACTGTCCTGGTGGCTTGACTCCACTTAGATGGATGGTCTGCTCACAGCATCTTTCTCTCTGTCACTGCTCTGCTGTAACTTAGCTGCCATTAGCCCTGGGAACAGCTACATGGGAATATGTGTGTGTGTTTGTGTGTGCAACTAATTGTACGTAAATGTGGTCCTCTTTGTATCTGCTGGTGTGTTTGTGTGGATGTTTGTTATCCTCTTAACTCACTAGAGATCTTCCCCTCTCTTTAATCCCCAGAACACACAACCACCATCAACAGAAGAAGAAGCGTGGGGAAATCTGGAGAACATGTGGCCATTTCTGAAAAAATGTGATTTAGCCACAGGGTAAGAACTGGAAGACTCAGTTCTGTGAGGGGGTGTGCATACAGTGCTGCTCAGAAGCTCCTAGTGAATGCAGCTGGAAATTCAGCACACTCTGGCAGCTGCTTGAATTTTCTATGAAAAAGTGTGTCTCTATGAAATGCAAAATTGCACAGTTCAGATTACAGCTTAATCAGAGGGACATTAATTTTGTTTTTTTTTCAAATGTACAAAAAATATGGAAATCTATGTTTGGTCATTAAATTATTTTCTTATTTTTCCCCATGTCTCCCTTAAATGTAATTTCACTACTGACAATAACAATAAATTAATAACTGATTCTTGTTTTTTTTTAATGATACCGATTGGCATTGTATTATGTATTGTTAGAAAGTCTCATTAATCATTTTTACAACAAGGTATTGTTTGTAATGTTAACACTTCTGTGAAATAAGCTAAATGTGTGAGTCATGACTCCCAGAACTATGCCAAATTTCCCTGTAATCTACTCCCGTTGGTATTCACTCCTGTTTTGTTGCCTGGGGTCACATGACTGGCACCTGACTGATAAACAGACATATCGAAATGTTATTCACATCTCTATATTACCACTGGGAGTGACTATGAATGTTGATGTCTCTCTGTGTTTCCCTGTGATGGACTTAAAACCTTTTGAAGACCTCTTGCCTATAGCTGCTGGAACAGAGTCCAGCGTCCTCACAATCCTGTATTTAAATAAGTGGTTATAGCCAATGGATGGATTGATGAGGTCACAGCGTCACACAACCAGGTTGATTGACCTTTAACAACTCCTGATAGAGGGATGGGATGCTATTCATCAGTAAAATGTGTCCAGGCTGGTGACCAGTATAAGAAAAGGAACCAAGTGCTTGTTGCTCTACAGTAGCTATATGGATCCTACACAAATCTGAGTAGTCTTTTCCTTATCATTGTGGGAGAGTGCAATAATCCAATCCACTAAGAAACTCAAAACAAATATTTGATACCAACAGAAGTCTAGAGGGGATTTTGGCACATTTTCTGTGCACAACATATAATTAAATTGGATTTTTCTTTTCTTTTCTTATGCCACATTCAAACAAATCCTCTCATATCTCCATCAATTGCTCCCTCTCTCCCATCAGCAGCTGGGTCAAGCTTGCCAAACAAATCCTGGTTGTGACAAATTAAGAGGCTAATATTTTTCAACATAAAGTTGTACAATTTGTCAAACTCAAAGAAGAATCGGTTTCAAAGTCTGTGTAAACAGTAACATGTTTTAAAGATTATTTGGATTCCCGCTTTACATGTTTAGAGTCTTCGGGAGGTGTGTTTAAATGACACTGGGCCACGTTAGCAGTCAGCGGTGTTTTATTTCGAAACATCCCAAACGGAAGCCGTGTTTTGTTGACTCTGTTTAGACGTCAGCGTCTCCGTCAACTCTCTCTCTCTCGCTTCCAGTACCAGTGGCGCTCTCTCTATCTAACGGCACTTCCTCGCGCAACTGGCCAGAACACCCTCGCGGTCGGGAGGCGAGTCGGGATTTGAGTAGAGAGGACGACGCTTTCGATAAACCATGCAGACACTCGTGGTCCCGTTTCTGCTGTTTTGGCTTGTCTGGGGCCACTCCTTTGCTTATGGCGGAAAAGGTAGGAACATAAAAAAGAAGAAGAAAAGAAAAAAAAAAGTAGCCATTTATTTTCTCTGTTTTTGAGTTACACAAGTTGGCAAGAAGAGTGACAACAGTGCAGACAACAACTTCGAAATTGTTTGGATATTTTTTCTCCTACTCTTAAGTTATACTTTTGGAAAGGAAACTGAAATGATGTAGCTAGATATAAAAAGGTTGTTTATGACTTTAACAGTCCAGGTGTTCAGCATAAAGAAATGTTAACACTCCAATACTTAAGAATAGCAGTAGCTGTAGTTGTGGGTAGTATGACATATATAATTGGAATAAAAGATGAAAAAACGCATCAGCGATTGAAGTAAAAGATATATTTTCCATTAGTTTATCAGGCTAAGTGTTTGATCAATATTAGTGGTTTTTAGACTGGGAGCTGGAATCCCATTGAGCCTTCAAATGGTTTTAGAAAATGGAAGTGGATCATCACACAAGTTAATGTAGTCATCAAAAGAATCAAAAGAATCTCTGGTATATAAAGAGATTACTCAAGGTTGCATGTGGGAACATTTTACTGACCCCATGGACATCCTGACAAGCTCAGGCCTGAAAAACAAAAGAATAGGAGAATTACAAACGGCAACAACAACAATAGCAAGAAGGAACACTGTTTTATGACAGATAATAGTGATAAGGCAAAAGGGATTTTTCAAAATGTCTCTTTTGGCCAAGATATCAAACATTTCATATTTTAAAAGACCATGAAAAGTACCAGATTCCTGCAGATGAGATAAACGGGAGGATTTGGAAAACCCTTCTGTATTATATTTTATCTTGGAGGGACAACCTTGTGTGTAATCAACACAATAAATGTGACATTTTAGCATGATGTTGTGATTGGCTGCTGGGGCGGCGATCTGAAGATGGTACGGAGTTCAATAATCGATTAGTGCTCAGAAAAGGCAGCCATGGTCAGAGTGCAGTATTCAATCATATCCTCACCCTGTGATACACACACATCTTCCTCTCTCTGTATCTCTCTCTCTTTCACACACATAAAAAATACACACACACACACACACACACAAACAGCAGTGACTGGTGTTGGCAATGAAGGGCACTGGTAGTTTACAGTGGTATTAATTGGGTCTCTGGAGTGGGAGCGCCGGGCAGGCTGTCTGCACTCAAGCAAACATTATCATCAGCTTTGCCATTTATAAAAGTCTTATTTATAGTTGAAGGCCAAAGGGAAAGCTAACTACCTTTAGTTTAAACTTACAGAAGCGGCTATTTATTTATTTTTGGTTGTTGTTGTTTAGAGATTTCAGCGTTTCATTTATTTTTTAATGGTGAAATAATTATCTCAGCCCTTTTTGTGACACATGCTGTACACGCATACTTGACAGTATGCAGTGCAAGCTTGGGCAGTTTTCTATTTTTATTTTGGACATAACCTTTTGGCTCATAGCATTTCCCTGATGTATGGCAGATTTGGTAAAAATACTAAAAAACTGAAGGCATACACAGCTCTGGCGCCTTACAGTGCTGTCCAATAGGAGGTGCTTAACAGTTTTTTTGTTATCATATTGAGTTGTAGTGCTAAAGGCTTAATTCTTTCAATGTGAAAATGATTACATTTTTACTTTTTATTACAATTTCTTTTCACCTACTTTCCCACTTTTCTATACATTAGTACATTGAATGTGTTTCTTGACTGTTTGTTGCAGACTGTTATTTACAAATATACAACATAGAATTATTAGAAAATAAGTAGGCACAAGTAATTGAACAGATTCACTTTCATGGGTTAATTGCCACTGTTGCCTTTATTAAAAAAGGCCTAAACAAACTAAGGCAAGATAAAAATAAATAAAAAAGTTTTACACTTAAACTATTGCAGACCTAATTATCCTAAGCATAATTTTTTCATTGGATCTAAATAAAAATGAATATTCCAGTTTTTGTATATCCCCACCAGGGCTTTCCATATTTTTGAGCTTGGCTGCCTGCCTGCCCTAGTTTGCAGAATCACAACTGACCTATGGCAACACAGTACAGTATTATTTGATTTTCAAATATTCAGTAAGACTCTGTGTTGCTAAGTAAAGCCATTTCCTCTATGTCAAGAATAGATCAAGGCCTCTGAGTGGTGCTCAGATGTGTGGCTGTTGTGTAAGATAGACAGACTGATGATATTTTTTCTTGTGTGTGCAGATTTTGTATTAGAGGCTTTACAAGCTCAGCAGAATACAGTATACAACATAACAGAGACAAAGACCTTCTGCTGAATGCCTTCACATAAGATGCTGGGACATGGAACAAAACAGACGAGTGCCAAAGAAGACTGACTGAGAGGATTTGAGGGGTGCTGAAAAGAAAAGAAAGAGGGAAAAAAGGGAGAAAACAAGATCAGATTTATGGGCGTCTTTTGAGCAGAACCGTGCAGCTGTATTATCCACCTTAGAACATAAATCCTCAGAGCAGCGTGAAACGTGGAGGCATAACTCAGCTTTTCTTCGTCTGTGCAATGAGTGGTGAAACAATGTCTGACGGGAAGTGCTGTGGACGTTCTGTTGCTGCTTTTCTCTTTACTGTCATTCACGCCCTTTCTGTTCTCGTTCTTCCCTCCTGCCTTCTCCGTGGTGTTTTTCTGTCTGCCTCTCTCTTTCTCCCTTTGACTCTGCATCACTCTTGGCTGTTCTGCTCTGTTGAGTTGATGCCATTCAGAGGGCAAATGCCACAGAGAGAAATGTTTCGTCATTCTCCTCACTTTTTTCCGCCTTGCTCGAACGGCCCTCGTTCTGTTTTCGCAGACCTGCTGCTGCTCTTTCTCTCTTCACAGTCATGGATTCCATTCAAAAGGTTTATGGGCTTAAGTGAGATGTATAAATGGGGAGGCTGTCTACTCTCTGTCTTACTTTGCCTTTTCTCATTTCCAAAGAGTTGCGTTCTCGCTCTGCTGTGGCTCCCTCTATTACCAGCCACTCCACTTATGTTCTTTCTTTTTTTCTTAAGCCTGCTCAGATGTTCTGTATCTGTAACCCCTGCTCTTGCTTGGCCCTCACATTCCCAACTCAAACTTAATTTTTTGTCGGATGACATAAAATATTTGTTGGGTCTAAATTATTTAGTGTACGAGACGTTTGGGAATCTTACTTAAAAAATACTCAGTACCTTTGTGCTTCGCACTGGCAGGTGCAGCGAGTGGAGGAATGCTAGGTGTTTGTGACTAGAATTATATGCAAATTAGAGTGGATATGCAAATGAAAAGACCTATTTGGACGTTAATTACTCAGCACAGCTAATTATAATATGTCTGATGAGGCGTAAGGTGGAGGAGAGGAGTGAAATGGAGGACCTGCCGTACGTTGATCTATGTGCTGTGATTTGTTTGTTTGTGTCTGAGGCGGTGAGATGTTGATGTTTAGGGCAGTGTGTGTTTGCCAGAATTACACCAGCTGGTCCAAGAGCCCCACTGGGCCTTTCTGGTCAGCACTGCTCAATATGTGGTGGATAAACATTGCATGCAGCGCTGACTTCTGAGGGACAGCCTCATGCACTCATTAGCTCACTAAAGCAATGACATTAATGCATTCGGACACTTTAAACCTTCTATGTAAACACACCACATATTCACACACACATATACCACATATTTATACACAATAATGAGCTGAGTTACTGTTGCTCAGAGAAAAAGAAACAGTGAGTAGAGAAAAGAGGGCAAAAGAGCAGGAAAGGAAAAAATGTGCCTTTAAAAATGCACAGTATGTTACCCATTGATTTTCTATAATAATAAACCTTTTATCCTTTGACTTTTTGCTATGTAAATCGTGTTTATCAATTTTTCTGTCCGTCTGTCTGCCACCAGCACCGCTGGGCTGAATTTCTTGAAGCTTGATTTAAAAACTGTTGAAATATTACAAACTATAAAAAGGATAAAACGCCCCCTATCTCATGTCATCCAAAAACTGGAGTATGCTTTAATCACAAGATCACAAAGTGAAGCTCTTCAGGTTACTGGGCAGATTTTTATTACTCCAAATAAAATCAAATTTAAAATTATTGCAATATATTTCCGTCTGAGGGACAGCAGTAGTTGTTATGGTGTTCAGGTTTTGCATTTTTGCGCTGTTGAATAATATTTCCCATTCCCAGTCACACCTGGGTGGCATTTCTCAAAAGCAGGACTAATGGCTCAGTTCGGTAACTTCAAGGTCATCTGGACTTTTAGTGTCACAAAGCTGGTTAACCTCTTACTAAAGGCTGGTTTATACTCGTGCGTAGCCTCCGTGCGGCGGGACCCGCAGAGGCTACGCAGACCCTCTGTGTGTTTATACTCTGTTCTGCTCTGTTGGGAAACGCGGCGGGTCGCGGTGTTTTTTCCGGCTCTACAGGCAGCGGTAGGCTGGTACTGGTCAATAAACTCAGCCTCGCGGAGTTTTTTCAGTGCTTGAACATACAAATTTACAATCCATTGATTACATGCTGTAGCGTTAAATGCCTCTTCTAATTATAAAAGCCAACGGAGCACCACCCACCTTTATATTTACTTGATTTTAGGCCAAGGTGAGAAGACCTAACTATAAATTAATCAGTCTCTG
>JAVQJG010223216.1:0-12542 GCA_036024015.1 Craterocephalus amniculus
CCTCCCGATATCTCCGCCTGCATGATGAATATCAAGAAAGTGTTCCAACGTCTCAATCAGCATGAGGGTGAGTAAACAAATGAAGGCACATCATTCTGAGGGCAGAGTATCCCTTTAAAGCTACACTTAATTTTGCCCTAATGTTGTTCATTACATTTTGAATAAATGTAACAAGTCTGTTAAATCAGACAAGACTATTGTGCCGTGACATAATTTCATCATTTTGCAATCTGGTTCATTTCCTCAGAAAGTCTGGTTTCTTTGGGGAGGTGGAGATGTGGACCCATGATCGAAGAAACAAGCTGTTCCACCTGATAAAAGAAACATAGGTTTCTGTTTGCTTCAAGTAAAACAAATATAGGGAGTGTACAGCCTGGTGTGGTGGAAATAGAAGATGTCTTGCATGAGTGAGTTTTCTTGCTCCTTGCTTTTCTTGTCTTGTTCCTTAGTTATTCTTGATGTAGTGCCACTTCGGGTGAGGAGGGGAATACATTATTCAAAAAGTTTGGTTCGTTTCGCAAAGGGAAATGTGAAAGCAAACTCAAAGCAGCGGAATGTTGCAACCCCCAACTGAATCAATCCGTGATGTAATGGATTACTATGTGATAATGAACGTATGATTGTTTACACTTGATTTGGAAGCATATTATTATTCAAACCTTCCGTCAAAGAAAATTTGCCCAAAAAATTCAGCTTTTCAACAAAGTTTCCACTAAATAAACCAGTAGTTGCACTGGTTAATTTTAACGGATTCCCACCATGTCAATCTTAGAACTAAGAGGGCTATTGGAGCCCCTTTCTTTAAAAAAAAAAAGGTTTTAGAAAAGGTGTTGGCCTGTTGACACAAATGTGTCTTACACAAAACAATGTACAATTTAAACCAATTTAAGACTTTTAACCATCAGGTTTCTTTTCCAGGACTCTAATGTGTGACACTGTATGTTCTCCTTTCCAAAGGCCTATGATTAAACATTTAATGTGTCTCTTCAACTAACACTATGCTCCTCTTTTTTTTCTGTATAGCTGTGAAATAAAAGTTGGGTTCTCACATCATTAATCTGTTTTTTTTTCTTTCTTTCTTTCTCTTTTCTCTCCCCCGTTCATGCCTAAAAATAGAAGTGGAACAAAAAGGTAACTAAATGTCAACAACCTTTCTCTCACCTCCATCTATCCATTTGCATCCTGTGCTTAGATTTCCTGGTGACGGGTTGGTGCTGCAAGTTTCTGCCATGTTTTAGGTTCATGTTCATCGTGTGCTTCACCGGTGTGGTTCAACATGTTATTCATGGGGAAAATGAAATTGTTCAAAAACACAACCCAAAAGGGGGGAAAACAATTGAATGCTTTTTTTCCCTGTCCTTTTTATTATTTCTCATATACATGTACATACGGCAGCATTTTGAATAATTCATTGAGCCCTCTCCCTTTATCTCGTGTTCATCACCAGAACTAGATACACAGGTTTTGACATTTCTACATATATAATAATGCCTGGGGGTGTTAAACCATTAGAAGCTACTCCCTGCTGATATCCCATAATGCGGGGGACATGCTTTTATTCCCTGCAATAACTGAAAATTATTCCAGCGCTGCTTTATCAGCTGGATAATATTAAAGCAGAAAGCTATTCAGGTTGATCAATAGCTTGTCCAATAAGCTGTCAGCATTTTTCAAAAAGCTCTAACATGATGATGGCTACAGGGACTTGGCATGTCAATACTGGTGGGATAGATCATTGCACTTGCAATCTTACATTATCAGCATTGAAAGTTGCTGAAATAGAGATGCTAAAATTTCGCTTATGCCTCAAAAAAGCTCTGTGATTGCGAGGTTATCGTACATGAGCTGGGAATACATCTGTAGTAGCATAAAGAAATAAAGATGGAAATGAAATCACGAAACAAGAATCAGCTTTAATTGCTTTGCAATGACATTTAGTTTTCTTAGTAGTTGATTAATGACATAATACTGAAATTTGCAGAAAGGAGAATGAGCAATGAAAGTGAGGTGGGAGGTTTTATAGATAAGTCTGCTGCTGTAGCAGTTTGTAAAAATTCCCCATGAAAGGCATGATTGTATAACTTCTCTTAATATCTTTCATTCACTCCTCCATCTTTGCCCTTACATCCTTAAAAAAAAGCATATTTTCACCACCTCCATTGAGCCCAGTGTGCTGTCAGTAGAAAGTTTAGCTACTCTGAACTTGTACCCGAGCACATCTTGTTTTCCAAGCAGAAACACAGCTCTCATAGTATTTAGTGGAGCTAACGCTGAGATGCCAGCCGAGGCTCTGTGTCACCGGGATGCATCTCACCACGGTTTCACTCGCAGGTAGACAACATGTTTAATCTTGGGAGATTACAATGGAAAGAAGGCTCTGTTTTCGCTGTCTGTTTACCCTCCTTTCCCCCGGAGCAGGCGTCTACTGACTCTCAACGGATGTGCAGCCTGAACCTGTCAGCGCTCTGTCAGGCTGCTGCCCCATTACAGCGAAAAAAGCCGTGTCGCACACATTGTGTTTTATTTCTAAAGCATTGTGGGTGCAGACTTGTTGGGGAAAAAATGTCAAGACTCTCTATATTGCTCATTTTGTTCATATTTAGGTTTCTTCCAGTTTTCATCTGCTGTGCTTATGATACAGTATGTTTTTCATCTTAAGTATTATCTACATATCATTAACCTGCCATGACTCTGAAATCTTTGTCACTGTGATTTTAATGTCCATTTTTAGAGAGAAAAAATTAGAATTGCTTCATTTGGCAATAATCAATAGTTAACTGAAATTGGCTTTTGCAGGTGGAGCTTACTATTGAGCCGCTCCAGCCGCATTACCTTTGCTGAGCGTTATCAGATTTGAGTGTAAACCAGTTTACATATAATTAGTTTACAGTGTGCTGTGCTGTAAATCATATAAAAGATTAAAAATGTCATGTCTGTGAAATAATGGAACAGCAGACAATATATGGATCATGTCATTTCTGTGCTTTTCTTTTTTTATTTCTTTACCTTTTCCTAAAGAAGCTGCCATTACCAATGACCTTAGCATAGCCATTTATAAAAAAATTTTGGTGTATGTGTCTACTGTTATTTATTCTGAAATCTCACTGGAATGTGTAAATGAAGACATGTTTTACTTTCTTTTACTTATGTGAGCAGCAGCTGTAGCAAAAAAAGGAAAAATGCTAACGTGCGTTTATATGAGCGTGTTGGTGAGTTAGTGGCGGATGTGGTAAGTTTTAAAAGTATTTCTGCTGTATATAAAGTCAGAAAATAAAACCCCTCGCTTGCTTTAGTCTCCCCTCCTTACAAACATTGTGTCAGTTTTTTCAGGGCCGTTGCAGATAATTGCTTTCAGGGTCAGAGACCAGCTGAACTAGAAATACTTTCTGTGCTGCAAACTGTAAACTGCATTAAGCAACTGAAACAAAAAAAAAAATTGACACATATGAGGCACATTGGCAATAACGGAGTGTGAGATTGTCTTTTGGGTAGTGGTTGTGTACTGTTAAATTCCAATTTCCATGCTTTGTAAAAGATAATCTGAAACTTGCTTGAGTGATCTAATGAGCTCCATTACTAATGTTATTTTTATGCAAATTGTCTCTGCTTTTAAAATCAATCTGATTATTCCAATACTGATGAAGAAGTTGAGAGTCAGCATCCTAGTCTTTCTTAGAGAATGATGAGTTGCAGATTTACCTTTGGCTACTATCTCTACTCTCTACTTCAATACCTGCCAATGTAACTCTGTAATTGTCTTTCCCCATTTTTGGCTCCTCAGTATTCCTGTGCCCAGGGCTTCTGCGCAGGGTGTACCAGAGTGAGCACCTCTTCGAATCAGACCACCAGTCCGGAGCCTGGTGCAAAGACCCTCTCCAGGCCTCTGATAAGATCTACTACATGCCTTGGACGCCCTATCGCACAGACACCTTGACCGAATACTCCTCCAAGGAAGATTTCATCGCGGGAAGGCCGACGACGACCTACAAGCTCCCACATCGGGTTGACGGAACAGGTTTCGTGGTCTACGATGGAGCGCTCTTCTTCAACAAGGAGCGCACGCGAAACATTGTCAAGTTTGACCTGCGAACTCGGATCAAGAGTGGCGAGGCTATCATAGCTAACGCCAACTATCATGACACGTCTCCGTACCGTTGGGGAGGAAAATCAGACATCGACTTGGCCGTCGACGAAAATGGACTCTGGGTGATTTATGCCACTGAGCAAAACAACGGACGGATTGTCATCAGCCAGCTCAATCCCTACACGCTGCGTGTGGAGGGGACCTGGGACACAGCTTATGACAAACGCTCAGCATCCAACGCCTTCATGATTTGTGGCATCCTCTATGTGGTGAAGTCGGTATATGAGGATGATGACAATGAAGCAACAGGGAACAAGATAGACTACATCTACAACACAGAGCTGAGTAAAGATGGGTTCCTGGACATCCCTTTCCCCAACTCATATCAGTACATTGCTGCTGTGGATTATAATCCTAGGGACAACCTGCTGTATGTTTGGAACAATTACCACGTTGTCAAATACTCGCTGGACTTTGGAGCATTGGACAACAGGCTTGGTAAGTTCAAATTTGTTTAATTCATCATTTCTTTACGTCTCAGAATGAGAAGAATGGAATACACTATTTTACCCTTGGAGTGGGAAGAGCCACTTAAATTAGGTTAATCTAATGGCTCCAATGGGAGGTTGATGAAATTTTGTTTAATAGACAGAGATTAAGATGAAATTTTACTTTAATTTGATCCACTAGCCTTTATTTTACTGCAGCCAAATCTATGTCTCCAGAGGATTAACCTTTTCCAATATTTGACTCTCAGTGATCATTTCCTCATTACCTGCAGTCCAGTGAAGTGACTGGCATTCTACCATTTTCCTGTAAGGATCAATGAATTTACACTCAAATGGCTCATTTAAACTACTGCTAGTCACTTATAACTCAAATAATGTTGTTTTTGTTCTCTGGGATGTATAGGAAAAGTCTGGCTAGGGACTTTGAAAACACAGAGAAAAACTCTGGTGACAGTTAGATAGGACATGTTGTTCAACTTGCCACTTCTGTGTTTTAAATTTGACCACAGTGAAAGAAACAAAAAAAAAGTTCCACAAGGATGGATGTTGTAACTAAATTTGTATAAGAGGCTTGCCAAATTGCTAGAGGAAAGTGTTTACATTTTATATTTCAAGACAGCAGGAAGATATCACCTCACAGTTACTCTGCCAAAATATCTTGGATGTCTCTTCCATTTTGTCAAATAGTGAAAGTTCAATGTTTTGAAAAGGTGCATGCCAGAGCCTGATCTTTTCCAAAATTTTTTTTTTTTACTCCAGGTCATCCATTTATTCTATAAACTGGCTACATCTACAGTACTAAGGGTCACATATAGCTGGAGTTATCCCAGCTGACATTAGCTGCGAGTACTTACAGTAACAGGACGGCATGTAGCTATGCCAGCTTAACCTAACACAGATGTGTTTAAACTGTGGTTGGGTCACCATACACTCTGGGTAAGCCCTCGTGATTTCTTTATATATCAAAGTTAGTCTTTAACAATCTTTAATTCACTCAAATATTTCCCGTGGAAACATGATTTTTCCACCTCCACCTTTCTCTGTATTTTAGCCACAAGCTACAGTAACATCTTTCACTCCTGCGGCTGAAAAGTTCTGCTCTCAGACAACTCCCCAAAACTCTGTTGAAAAGTCTAATTTCTCCACTCCATTGTTCTTTTTTTCTTCTAAATTGGTTCTTGCTGGGAAGCATATAACAGGAAAAAAGAACCTGTTTTGACACACCTAGGTAATTCTTTGCGCCATCTCATCAACAACTCTAGTCAAAGATGTCACAAGTTATTTGACTGTGAAATCGGTACTTCTTCCTTCTGTGTTTTTTTTTTCCTACCTTCTGCTTCGCAGGTGAATTTATTTTCCTTCGCTGAGTGCTGTTTTTCTTCAAATCTTTGAGTACCACATCAACACACTCCATAATATATTTATTCATTCAGTAACCATGTTTACAATGTCTGCTTTTGAAGATGTACAGCCACCCATGATCTGATTTGTTGTAGTTAAAGAGGAGTGAAATATTGTTAGTATGTGCTTTCTGGGTTGAAAAATCCTTAGCTGTTTAGCAGTGATGCAATGGTCCCACAAATTTCTATGGACACACACACACACACTCAATATTAGACTTCCCTGTGAAAAGTCTTTGGCTGCTGCAGAATAGGCTGTAGTCCAAAAGAGCCTGCTGCATGAATATAGATAGTAAAATGTTGCATTAAGAACAAATATAAATGTCAGATAAACAGATTGATAAGGAATAAATGGTGATTGAATGGACCCCGGAATGATAAACCATTTCATTTGATCAACTTCCATGTACTCTGAGGAAAGCAAGTATGTTTAGATGTACACGTTTTCTCAATGCTTGTCTCCTGAGTCGCCCTAATCTTGAAACGGCAGGACAATTATAACCAAATTGTTTGAATCACCATCATGGTGCCACTTCACTGAACACAAATTAGTCTGTATTTGCGGCTGCACCGCGGTGTGTGTTTGATTTGTTTGCAGCTCCACTGTGGATAAGCCGAGATCGGAGAGCAAGACGTGGCTGGGGCAAACTGCAAATATTAAAATACGATAACAGAGCTGCAGAAGAGTGGAAGATGAAATGGAAACATGTCAGCTGATACACAGAGGAGATTACAGGAAGCAACCTATATCATCAGTTGGATTTTTTAAAGTCTTCCAGTGAGGCCAGTAATAAGACTTCATGAGTCGGCATCCCTGAATAGGAAAGCCCGTGTAGCATTTCCCTTTTGCTGGCAGCGGGAACTTCTGAAATTTGATGCAGTGTCATGATCACAGCGCCTGTTAACACTCACAGAAAGGTGTCATTCTCTGATGGGGCAAACACTAGCTCATTTCCACTCATGCCTCCCATCCCAAGAGCATGCCTGACCTAACACACCAGCGGAGCATGGTCTATGAGCAGCAGAGCGGCAGGATGAGGCCGGGCACACAGCTGGGCCCACTACTCAGCCACAAAGGCCAGGGCACAAAACGTACTACAGGGCATTTGGCAGGATAAGTGTAATGATATGTGTGATATGTGGACAAGCAACAGCCAACTGCTAATTTTCGTTTGGTCTTTCTTTAGAAAAATGTAATTTTTTTTGTGTCCTCCCTAAAACAAATTTTAAAAAAAACATTTGATATTAATGACAGATATTTGCTGCTTTTCAAGGATAGCTGATCTAGGCTTCCATGGCAACCCCAGTAGTGATGAATTTATCTGAATTCATGACAAAATATGTGCTTACAAGCGTGTATTAGCAAGTGCATATAAAAGCTCCCTTCCGCTTTTCATGTCCGCATTGAGTGCAGAATTTCCAAGGACGTCCAGAATGAATTGGCCCACCATCATTTAAAGGCACAAAAAAAGATAACACGTGAATGAAGCATGCATAGAAGTGACTACAAATCTCCCAACGACCTCTGATTCACTGACTGTAGGAAATTCATTCTCCCAGCATGTCCATGACCCAGTTCTCCATATTCCCCTTTTCCCCTCACCTTTTCCGTCCCTCCATGCTTCTGCTCAATCATGTCCTCCATTAAGTATAGCCTGAATGAAATTGTTTCGAAGCACGAAAGCTTGCCTGCCAGCAAGCTGAAGATCTGTCAATACTTCAAATGATTGGGAAAAAAAAATATCCAATTTTTTCAGCAACTAGTATAATCTGAACAATTTCTCACTAGATGTTTATCACATATAGCACACATAGACACTATATAAATGCCCACATTACTGTTAACACAGTATTTTGTGCTGTATACCTTGATATAGACCTTATGTCTCCTAAGTGGGTGTGATTTCAATAGCATGAAAAATTAAGTACATTTGAATTGTGCTATATTATTCCATTAGCAGCAGTTAATTGCACTAAATGTAAATATTGGTATTTTCGAGTATCTTGGTGAAGAATCTAACATACATCTAAAGCTTCTTTTGCAAAGAGATATTTGTGTTGCCCTATGTTATGGGGAGACCTACTGTATATAAGTCTTGAAAACAATTTTTTTTCTGATATATTTTCTATCAAAATTCCTAATCTAGTGTTAAACCAGCCCAGTATATCACAAATGCATTATTATTTCAGTATCTGTATCCACAATATAAATATTGCCAAGTCAGGCATGAATTCACAGTCTTTTGTTTTTAAATTGCAAAGCACAGGTGTTTTAATGAAGGCTGCATTGCATTTGGTGGTAGTTTCTGCTGTTGTGCATGTTCTATAATTCAGCATCATGCTCAGCTATGTGTGTTCCTAATATGTTGCTATGGCTAGAATCTGTGCTCAAACTCGCCTAGTCTCAGTGATACAGATACAGCAAATGACTCGTATAGTCTTTGAATTCAAGACAATGAAGCCAATGCAGATGCCCAACAACTGTATTTTGCCGTGTATAGTGGGCCAATGCTGCGGTTGTTAACAAAAATACTGTATGAGACGCTTACCCTTTTTTTCACTTGTTTTATTGAGCATTTATATGCAGGCATATGGCCTCCATTGTTGGTTAAGATTTTTCTTTAGAACAGCAAAATTGTGTAAATGCTGGTTTCCATGAACAAAGTGCAGCTCAGTTGTTTCTCATCCACTTAACAAATGTCTTCAACGTTTTGGGTGATGTCGTAGGAGCTAAGCCCATTTTTCTGTCATAGAGTCATAGATAAATTATGAATTAACAAATTATTTTCTGTAGGTTTTATGCAGACTTTCTGATGTGCCATCAGGGTGAAAGAGAAGAAGAAGAATTTTCTGCAGAGAAAAAAAAAATTGGAAGCACTTTTTTTTTTTATCAAACCAGCTTTTTCCATCCTTAAATTCCCTCTGGGAGTTTTCACTTCTTGGAGTAACCTTTGTGTTACCTGCTGCACTGAGCAGAAGGTGCGGTGACTCCGTGGGACTGTAGAGATGAGGGCAGGCACAGCCGAGGTTTTGCTTGTTTTTCCATCACCTGTCCCTGTCTGTAGCTCTAATACACTGTTGTAATACAAGACACCAAACTGCTGCTTTCCCAGTCTGGCTGTGCCAACTCTTTTTGTCATTTTCACAGTTTGCCTGATATTTCCCTCCAACAGACTTTTTAGATGAGTAATGATCACTACCATCATTCAGATCCTGTTTTTATGATGTCTCTCTGTGTGGTTTTTCTGTTCATCTAATATTTCGCTCAGACAAGCAGTTATCCGCTGTTGTGCTACTGTTGGAATACTTCTTTTGTTGACTCAGGATTGTTTGATTGGATACGGAACTGTTGGTGTCATAGATACATTCATTGTCTAGCCATCCTGTAATTTTGCCACATGTTGCCATCTGGCAAGGGCACAATGCCAGGCCTGTTGGCCTGGAGGGAGCCGGCAAACGTGGCATCCCGACCTTCACGCAGAAACAGCTGATGTTTTGAATGCTCTGGTCCAACTTGGCTCTATTTAGGAAAGCCTGACACATGCTAAATTGATTAAGACTGTCTAAGCGGGAAATATGGGTTGGCAGAGTCACTGTAGATAATCTGAATCTGACTCTGCATGCTCTTAAAGGCACAAACTGTTGTCCTTTTGGCTGCATTATTCCAAAGGGAAAACATGCATGCACCCCTGTTGCTGGCATTGCTTTCATTGACAATTTATTTGAGCTGTATCATATTTTTATGTTTGTGGGTTTTTGTTTGTTTTTTTGTTTTTTTGTTGTTATTTTTTTGGAATATAATGTTTTAAAGATTATTTGGAGTAATAAAAAACTGAATGCCACTATCCTCCAAAAATCAAACCTTTTGAAGCCGCAGCTTAGGAATGTAGGCTACATGCTTATTTTCAGGCTTTGCAAATGTCACATGCCCGCTACACTTCATGGAGAAGGCAATTTTCTTCAAGGGAAAGTGCAAGGTTTAGGATTAGAGCTGAGCATGAGTTTTTTTGCTTTCCTTGAGCACATGCACACACAGAAACACATGCACAAGTGCTTCTCACAGAAAATCTTTAATGATGCTGCACAATAGGCCTCTGTAAGTAATGAAGCTTCAGAATTTTTTTTCTTTTTTAGCATGAAAATAGGCAGCTCTTTGTTGGGAAAAGGCTCTTTTAGCCTTATTTCCCCCTATAAGAGAAAAAATATTGTTATACATAATCATTTTGTGACCCCATTTGTGCTAGCTTACTTTGTTTCTAATGAGGACTTTGAATGAAACCTTTGTCGTTTTGCACTGGTTTCCTCATGTTTTGAGTGTTTGACAATTGGAGCATGCATTCCCTTTGCTTATACCCCATTATGTATCATATGATCTTTTTTCTATGGATGGCCAGGCAGGAGGAAGAGTGCCCCTCCTCCTGACTGGCCATCCATCATTGGCTCTGGCATCTCTACCTTGATCCAGAAATCATATGAAGATCACCTGTGTTGTGAGGGAGCTGGCAGCCAATCGCTCAATAAAGCCAACACCCAATTCATCTTTCTTGGAATGTAAAGAAGTAGGGAAAAGCAGAAAAAGGAGGACTGTTATTTATTGGGGAATTTGTGAGGCTTATGTCCCAGAATTGTGTTTGCTCCTGCCTCTGAAATAGTTTTTAGTGGGTAAAGCCAAAATAAGGATTTGTTCTTCCACCTTGTTTTCTTTCAGTCATTTGTCTAAACACAACTGATGTCTTTTCCAAGCTGCCACCTTAGCCAATCAGCTGTGGTTTGTGTGGTCCAAGCAGTGGAGCTGATGCCATAATGCAGTGTGTGATCTTCCTTGTACTTTATTTTTGTACTCCTGATGTGTGTGTGTGTCTGAATATTTGTGTGTGAGTTTGGCAACCAGTTTCTCTCGAGCCCAAAAAAACTGCCACATTAAACTTAACAGGCTTGCTTGCACAGACGCTCAAAGTGATTTATTTTGACCAATCAGCCAGGCGAATCTGAGCAGAGACCTCTAAAGCATCTTTAACTCTCTTTATCACCAGAGTCAGAGTTTTCTCGCACAGCTCTGCCCCATCCATTTGGCCCATTCCGCTATTGGTAGACAGTCTTTTCAAAAGGCAACCTTTAGGTTTTCTTGGCAAATTGTGGAAACCGCTCTGCTCGTGTGCTTTTCTCCCTCTCCCTTTGCTTTTCTGGGTAGATTTGACAGTGTTTCGTCTTGTCACTAGCCAGATAGACTTGAAATTGGGCTGTAAGAGAAAGAAACAAAATCCAATATTCCTCCTTTGGTCTTAAAGACTTTTCTAAGATGAAAAAAAAAACAATAAAAAGAAAACATTGAAAGTTAATAGATATAAATTTCTGAAGACTGTAAGGTATTAATGCACATTTAATACAATTCTAAATTTTTTTTGAATATTAAAGAGGTAAAGATCCATGACAAATTTGGATAATAATATATCTGGAGTCATGTGATTCAGAGTATATAAAATTTTGTCAAATAAAGATGAAATCATCATAAACTGCTTGGAAATGCACATTAGATTAAAAAGACTCTTTCTGTGCTTTTGGATAGATTTTCAGTAAATCTCTGCAGCAGAATCAGCCGACAGAACTTCAGTGTTGCACCTATGCCTGCAGGCTTTGCTCCTGTCTATTCTGTCATTTAAGGCAAACACAGCAAATGTCTCCCCAAGCCTGTGTCGGTGTGTGCATACATATCAGCCTGCTGCATACACCTCTCCGAGAACCGTGTGACCTTCATGGATGCCCTCTTAGGTCTCGGGAAGAGAGCTTGGGAATAAGAAATTAATTGCCAAACAATGCATAGCTCCCATCCATTATGGTTCTCATCATGTCAGATGATATCGAAGCATTACCTGATGTCTTGGTGCATAATTTAGCACACATCCTCCCCACCACAATCAGCACCTCTTCAACCTTTTTTACATCCTAGTTGGGCTTCATGATGGATTTATGGGCTTGCCACAGAAGATAATATTAAACTACTAGACTTTATTTGCAGCCATTTTTCGAAAATAAATGCAGAATTTCTTCAGAACAGGGTGAAAATAGGAAATAGATAAGCTGCGAATCATTTTTATGAGATACATATCAGTTTGTTTGGAGATGAAATGTAACATTATGACTTAATTTATAAAACCTAAATAGCTGTTGGCTGAGAATGAACAAACCACTTATGCTTAATAATTCATCTTTCATTTTTCTCAACTTGGCTTTGTTATATTTGATGAGGTTACAGCCACACTCGGACACAAAATCTAATGTTAAGCCAAGATTTGGAAGTTACCTTTTTAACCAAACACTGGTAGCAGTTCTTACATGTATTTGATCATTTCAAAGTCATTTTTTACCACCAATAACTTTTGGCTGCTTGACAGATTTCAGGTCCTTTTTATAGCATTGACACTTACAAGAAGAAGAAGAAGAAGAAGAAGAGCTTTATTGCCATTGTTCATGTAGTACACAAACTAGGAATTTGTCTTGACCTATGCTGCAACATTTAACAGAGTAACACACACACACAAGACAGGCAAA